>SJYV01022209.1:0-12713 GCA_006410875.1 Neotragus pygmaeus | reverse complement strand
GTCCTGAGCGTTCTTTGGAAGGAATAATGCTAAAGCTGAAACTCCAGTACTTTGGCCACCTCATGTGAAAAGCTGACTCATTGGAAAAGATTCTGATGTTGGGAGGGGTTGGGGGCAGGAGGAGAACAGGATGACAGAGGATGAGATGGCTGGATGGCATCACCGACTTGATGGACGTGAGTTTGAGTAAACTTCAGGAGTTGGTGATGGACAGGGAGGCCTGGCGTGCTGCAATTCATGGAGTCACAAAGAGTTGGATGTGACTGAGCAACTAACTGAATTAAACTGAACTGAACACCATACCAACCTTATCTGGTGTGAGCTTTAGTAACCTTCAGTGACTCCATACATTCAAAAGTATGCTTCTTGTTGAGAGTGCTTAAATTACTTAATCAGCATTTGCACTTTGCATAGATTTAAGTACTAATTTAACATCGTTTAAGCTTTACGTTAAGTGTTCAACATGATTTCAAAATAGGACACCAATATTTTTTCCAATCTTAATTTGTATCATGTTTCAGTTTGTGTGAATATCTTGAAATTATTCTGTTTTCTGTGTGCTCTATGCCCATGCTGACGTTTGTACTTACAAACTTTTTATTGTGCCCTGAATGGCTGTGATTTTGAAATTCCAATTTGGAAACTTTTACTTACTCTGATTCCAGAAGGCTGAACTAGTGGTCAAAAAGATTTTGCTCCTTCTCATGTGGAGCTTGCGAAACAGAAGGCATCAAAATGTATTCTTTTCTCAAGAGGCTCTTCATATTACTATTGGCTTTGGAGTACTCAGGAAAAAAATACAAACAGAGGAACAAACTTGTCTCCTAATTTGTTTTTACTCATCTGTGACATTCTCCTTTACACCTTATGTTGATGCATCAGGAATTTTAGGCAGTCAATAATACAAGTCACTCAGCTTGAAGTCATTCTGCCATTCATCTTGAAGTCATTCTACCATCCGAATTTCTAGTTGATCTGGCAGTTTAATGTGTGCTGTGACGATGGCCAAGGCTCANTTATGTTGATGCATCAGGAATTTTAGGCAGTCAATAATACAAGTCACTCAGCTTGAAGTCATTCTGCCATTCATC
Source organism: Neotragus pygmaeus (assembly GCA_006410875.1). Taxonomy (NCBI): domain Eukaryota; kingdom Metazoa; phylum Chordata; class Mammalia; order Artiodactyla; family Bovidae; genus Neotragus; species Neotragus pygmaeus. Next base: position 11,622 of record SJYV01022209.1, on the reverse strand, counting down.
TTGAAGTCATTCTACCATCCGAATTTCTAGTTGATCTGGCAGTTTAATGTGTGCTGTGACGATGGCCAAGGCTCATCCAGGCTTCTGGATGCAAACATGGTCATAAGCACAAAGTAATCTGTGTCCATATCCTGATGGTATGGAGAGGTGGGGAGCCATTGAGAGGCTCCTGGAAAGAAAAGAGCTCACTGACCTCCATGACCACAGCAAGCAACTCTTTGCCAACATATGTCAGTAATACCATTCTTTAAGTATCAAGTATTTAGCAAGTCACACCCCTATGACATTTCGTGTTTTGTAGCCAGGAAGATTTGTTTGAGTGATATGGCAGATAATGCAATGTTATTTCTTCTCATTATGTATCTAAAATATTCCAATGGTTAAAATTTCTTAAACAGTTCAGGACAACGCATAAAGAAAAATAAATTTAGCTATTCTGAAATTTTCTATGTAATGTGCTAGAAGAATAGATAAAGATATATCTGTAAGCATAGATAATGTGCTATGTGTGCTTAGTTGCTCAGTCACGTCTGACTCTTTACAACCCCCATGTACTGTAGCCTCCCAGGCTCCTCTGTCCATGCCCACCTCCAGGGGATCTTCCTAACCCAGGGATCGAACCGGGGTCTCCTATATTGCAGGCAGATTCTTTACCAGCTGGGCTACCAGGGTATCATCTACCCAAACATAGTTAATAAACCTTATTAATATTAAGGGACATTTAGTGTACTTCCCTGGTGGCCCAGGAGTTAAAACTCTGCCCTTCCAATGCAGGGGACATGGGTTTGAATACTAGTTGGGGAACTAAGATCCCACATGCTGTAGCAGGGTGGCCACAAAATAATAATAATAATAACCTGTAAGGATATTCTCAAACCATTAAAAAAAAAGAATTAAGTGGCTTTCTAGATGCTAACATGTAAGTTGCATCTAAGAAATATTGTCACTGTTGTTAGTCACTAAGTTGTGTCTGACTCTTTGCAACCTCATGGACTGTAGCCTGCCAGGCTCCTCTGTCCATGGGATTTCCCAGGCAAGAATGCTGGAGTGGGTTGCCATTTCCTTCTCCAGGTGATCTTCCTGATCCAGGGATAGAACATGTGTCTCCTGCTTAGCAGGCAGACTTTACCACTGAGCCCTAATTATTTTTTTTTTTACAAATTCTTATTTCAACTCTAATTTTTTCAACCAGTTTTATTTCCATGAACATTTTAAATTTAACGTCCTTATGCAATATCTTTGTATGCCCATAGAGTATTGGTTTCTACAAGCTAAAATACTCAGTTTAAGAGTAGAGATCCCGACAGATGGGCCAAATTGCTCTCCAAAGAGATCCTATGAACAGTGTATGAATAGGTTTGATTTTCTATACTTTTGGTATCAATTGGTATTATCAAATGTTTTTTGTTTTTGCTAACTGACATTTGGAAACAGGGAAAGACTTTATTTTGAGGGGCTCCAAAATCACTGCAGATGGTGATTGTAGCCAATAAATTAAAAGACGCTTATCCTTGGAAGGAAAGTTATGACCAACCTAGATAGCAAATTAAAAAGCAGAGACATTACTGTGCCAACAAAGGTCCGTCTAGTCAAGGCCATGGTTTTTCCAGTACTCATGTGTGGATATGAGAGTTGGACGGTAAAGGAAGCTGAGCACTGAAGAACTGATGCTTTTGAACTGTATGTTGGAGAAGACTCTTGAGAGTCCCTTGGACTGCAAGGAGATCCAACCAGNGGTGCCTACAGGGATTCCTTTCTGATTGGTCGAGCTACACTGCCTGTGAGACCTCCCAGTGTCTCAGCTTCCCTATAGACAGAAACGTAGGCTATAGCCTGCCCCTTAGAGCCTGTCTGGGCTCCCGTTAGGTCCTAACGAACAGATGTAGCAGCAAGAGGTTCAATCTCCATAGAGGCGGATGGCAAATGCCTTTGTTGTTCACTAGTTGACAGTGCCTTTGGTAAGTGCCAATTTGTAGTTGACAATGGGGTCACAAAGAGCTGAACACAGCTGAGAGACTGAGCAACTGGAGGCCAAAGCACTTTGCTCAGAACTCCTCACCGGCCCCTCCTGACGAGGCTGCTCGTGTTCTGGCCCCTCTTTTCGCGGGAAAAAACTGCGGGTCCCTTAGCACAGGTCCATGTGCTCAGTGCACAGTGAGACCAATCACACGGACATTGTGGAATTTGGAATAGGGAAAATTTTATTCCAGGGCCATCCAAGGAAGCTGGTGGCTCAGGACCCAAAAAAACTCCTGAACTCCCAGAAGGGTGAGGGGACATTGGGCACAGATTATGGGATCAGCTCCTGCACAATTCTCTGAGTGGCTGATGAGGAGGTCACAGGGAGCTTGTCACAGGGATTAACATCACCCATCTTTTCTGGCCTTAGGCATTTCTGGGTTGGATGCTGGCCAGTAAGATCCTGTGAGAGGGGAGTGGGGCTCCCTGGGACACCCCATACGGCATGGGCATTTTCATCTGTAAAAAAAACACCTCAAGAAAGAGTATTAAATACTACTATCTCCATACTTCATAAAGGAGCTAAAACAGAAGATATGGGGGAGGAGTCTGCCTGGGAAGGCCGCTTAGGGCAATGTTCAGTACAGTTCAGAGGGTTTTTGCGGAGTCCCTGGGAGGTAGAGGCAGATGCTGGCAGAAAGAGCAAGTTCCTGCCTGGAGCCAGGACAAGGTCCTGGGTGGCTGTTGTCTGGTGCGTCCCCTGGTGGCCATGTAGGACAACTGCAGTCTGAGTAGTGTTGGGGGTGCCGGGCTTCTCCCCTCTCCCTGCAGGCTCTGGTCGGTCCTCTGACACCCTCCATGGCTCCTGATGGTCCGCTCGGCAGGGGACAGAGACGCTAAGTGAACCCCAGCAACCCAGTCTCCTCAGTCAGACACAACACCGCCCCAGTCACCACTCACGTTTCAGCCTTCATTTCTCCCAGCTGGGGACTTGCGGCCAAAAAAACGCCCTCTGCCTCTTCTGTTTGTGGTAGAGACGAACACAGAGCTGGCGTGCACCGGTAACTGCGATGGTCACCCTCAGAAGCATGTAGGAGAAGGGCAAGGACTTGATATGGGGTGTTCCAGGAGCCCCACTCCCTTCTCACAGGACCTCACTGGCCAGCATCCAACCCAGAAAGCCCCAAGGCCAGAACTTGGCAAAAGCTACCCACCGTTTTTTGCGGGAAAAGGAAAATGGAAACTGAAACCTAAACTGAAATCCTGCCTGCCCTCTGCCTGAACAGGCTCCATTCAAGCATCGACAAGTCAGAGGATCCTCCTGGAGCTTCTCATTGGTCAGCACCGCTATTATGCTAATCAGGGGGCAGTATTAGCCTATAAAGGTTCCAGCAGTTCAGGATGGCACTACTTTTATTCACTACAGACCAGTGCCCACGGACACTGAGAAGAACATGAGTGAGTCAGCGCTGTGTGGCCGCAAGCTGCCGCTGTGGCTGGGGCTCCTGCTGCTCCTGGGGGCGGTGGGGCTGCTTGTGCCCCTGATTTACTTCGCTGTCAGGGCCAACAGCAAGGCCTGCGTGGATGGCCTGCAAGCACAGAAAGAGTGTCAGGAGCTCAGCCAACACCTGCAGAGCCGGCTAAGCCATGCCCAGGAAGCCTTACGAGAGAAGGAAGCCGAAGCTGCCACGTGCAAACAGACGGTGGTAAGCCACTGCAGCCTCTCGAGAGGGCCTCGGACTTCAGGTCTCCCAGGGTCTTTGTGGGATCGAGATAGACCTGGAAACCCTGTCCTTTTTGTCACCACCAAGGTTAGGGAACTTCCAAACTCTCTCTGGGGTGCTGGTGTCTGTTGAGGGGGAGCCTCATAACTCCAATGGTGTGCGTCAGTATCCCTTTAGGGTATGAAGGATCTTTAAACTCTGGCGCTTGAATGGGGGGAACTAGAAACTCCCCTTGGGCAATCTTGGGGATCAGAAATCCCCACTAGAGGCTGGGAACAGGACCTCCTCAGCTCTTTCCACTGCATCCTGAGAACCTTTGAAAATTTCGCTTATGTTCTAAAATGCAAGACCTTGAAACTCTTGTGAACCTCTAACTTGGGCTTTGAAANACACACACACACACACAGACTGAAAATTACCAAATAACTGAAGTATATTTAATAAATTCCTTCAATATAGAAAACAACCTAGACTTTACTGGTCCTTTACTCTGGATGTCATCTTTAAAATTTAATTTTCATTTCTCTTTCTCCCACAATCAGACTTGAAATTTTTATAGAGAGAGAACTGATAAAAACTAATGCATGCTGTACTGGGACCCCATTAAAGAAGCTGAAAATGTTTATATCTGCATAAACTTGCTTGGACTTTGCACAATTCTTGATTGATATGATGTACATAATGACCATTTGCTAAATGGAAGAATAAATGAAGATTTAATGTTTATACCTGCAAATGTCATAGCATAATGGCCACAGAATCTAACTAAATGAAGGTTAAACTTGGCTTTACTACCTATTATGTGATCCCAAGCAAGTTATTTTACCTTTGGCAAAATTTCAACATCAGAGAAATGGAGAAAATTATTATTGTGCCTACTTCAGGATTAGATGTTAGCGTATGAGTAAAATGCGTTGGTCAGTGCTTCTTGTATAATCAGCTCAGTGCTTTTTCGCTTTTCCTCTCTAACTTTAATCACAATTTGAAAATTATCAGAATAAATCTAAGTAAAAAATAAGAAGCATTTATTAGATAAATAACTATTGTTGAAATTTGAAAAAATAATATTGCCAAAAAGGAAGTGCTTCTTAATAATACCTAACAGCACATTTTCTGAATTGTGATTGTTTATTGCATGGCTTCCCAGATGGCGCTAGTGGTAAAGAACCTGTCTGCTGGTGCAGGAGAGCTAAGAGACACGGCTTTGATGCCTAGCTTGGGAAGATCCCTGGAGTAAGAAATGGAAACCCACTCCAATATTCTTGCCTGGAAAATTCCATGCCTGGAAAATCCCATGGACAGGGAGCCTGGTAGGCTACAGTCCACGGTGTTGCAAAGAGTCAGACATGACTGAATGAAGGAGCACACAGCACAGAGAAGAAAAACACAGATGATAAAAGCATGTGCGCTCTTGAATCATCATAAGTGAAGTTGCTCAGTTGTGTCCGACTCTTTCCAACCCAATGGGCCTAATCCAAGCTCCTCCATATATTAGTTTAAACAGGTTGGGTCTTATTAGTGTTCTGTTCTCGGTACTAGAGATAATATCTAACTTACAAGGATGAATATTATATGTAAAGAGTTTAAAAGAGTGTGATCACAAACTAAGATCAACTGCTAGCTTTTATTTGTTGAGCTATAATTTAGGAGATGGAAGTCTGTTTTGTTGTCATCACTATTCAGTTAGTAGGCTGAGTATTTGGAAGTACATATAATTATCAAGAATAAAATGTAGAAGGAGATCAAAGATAAAATCTGGGAAATTCACTATGATTTAAATTTGATTTAAATTAATCACAATTTTAATTTGATTAAAACTATAAGGTGAGACCATATTTGGACTTCAGAAGTCATTAAATCATGAAACTAATTCTTACTATTACTTAAAAAGTTATATAAATGAAGATAGATACAGTTTAACCCTGGTTTTTATAGACAGTTTTATAGTGGTTACTCCAGAAGAGTATGAAGGGGTTTTGATTGTAATAACTGAAAGTAGGCACCCAATTTGAAAAAACTCTTTAGAAGAAGACTTGATAGATGGGATATGGCTGACTCAGGACAAGAAGAAATCAAAGATGACTATACGTTTAATAGCCTGATGAGCTAGGAGTATAATGATGATATTGACAGTGATGGGAACACAGAAAAGACAGAGAAACTAATGAGCTTGGCTCTAGACATGTTACGTTTTAAGTGTCAGCAGGGTAGTCAAGTAAAGATATCATGCAGATAACCAAAAATGAGGGCTTGGAGGGCACATGGGGATTAAATTTCCTTTTGTAGCTTTGGATGTGTTACGTTCATCTTTTCAATTTTATTTCCCTTGGTGATTTGGCCATTTGATTTCTTTACTAGCACCTGTCCCTTCTGCCTTTTTATTACTTCATATTATAAATATTATTTTTTATTATAAGTATCTGAATACATTTCAAGTTTCCCTTTATTTCAGTAGAATTCCCATATTTTTTCATAGTTCTTAGAAAACATTGAGGTTATTTTATTCATTTCCCTTAGTTTTATTTTAGTATTTTTTTATTTTATTTTACTTTACAATACTCTATTGGCTTTGCCATACTTAGTTTTATTTTAAAACACTTGCTATGTTACTGCTAATATTTAGGAAAATATGTAAAGTCTGCAGGTACACACCCACACATACTACACACAAAACTACTAGTTCAGGAAAGTTTCTTCATTTTCAGTTATTTGTCAAGAACTTGTCCATATCATATCTTGTGTTTTTGAAATAGTTTCTTTTGGCTTGGACTGTAGTCCCCCAAGCTCTTCTATCCATGGGATTCTTTAGGCAGAAATACTGGAGTGAGTTGACATTTTCTTCTCTAGGGAATCTTCCTGGCCCCAGGATCAAACCCATATATCTTAGGTCTCCTGTATTGGCAGGCGGGTTCCTTACCACTGGTGCCACCTGGGTAGCCAGATTGATCTACCTAAATGTTTAATTATATGGCATTATTCAAATATGCTGTGAAAGCTGTGGGGGGTTCAAGAGTTTCTTGTCATGTACAGGATGATGACTAACATACTTGGAGAACTACATCATTTTAAATTAAGTTCTCTTTTATAGTTTCCGGTCTTACATTTAGATCTTTAATCCATTTTGAGTTTATTTTTGTGTGTGGTATTAGAAAGTGGATTCATGTCGATGTATGGCAAAGCCAATGGAGTATTGTAATGTAAAATAAAGTAAAAAAATAAAAAATAAATCAATAAATCAAATCATTATGCTGTATAAAAAAAAGAAAAGAAATTCCTTTTCACTCCTGGTTTACCGAAGTGTGTTAAAATGTAATTAATAGATATTAAATTTTATCTTATGATTTTTCTGCAAAAAAAAAATAAATTAAGTTCTCTTACAGTTCCAATACCAGTGTAGCTCACAGTAGTGTAACCTCACTTCTATGCCAAAGTGTGAATAAAGAATCTAAAAATACATTTTGTCAGAGTATAATATAGATGTAGGATAACTGAAGATGTGAGTGGAGAATTTGCCAAAAATTTGGTTGCATTAAATATTAGAAATTGCCTAATGGATAATTATTCATAAGCTCTAGCAAAGTTTGCAGGGCAGGGAAATCCTGTTCATCTGTTCTTCTCAAAGTGTACGAGAACTAACCAGATAAGGACATTTTCTAGGGCTTTAAGCAACATTTGCTAGTTGTCTTTTTTCTTTCTCTAAGTTACTCAAATGGATATCCAAATCTTTTCATCTTAGGGAACCTATCTTATCCAAGTTAAATCATCCACTACTGTAATTTCCTGTTCAAAAATAAAAGATTTTGTTCAGAAAGTTATTTTTCTAATATTATATGTCATTTAGATACATGCCATGTGTACAAGCTGTTATTTCTTTTAATATCTACAACCTTTCACACAAGCTACCACAAGATGTTAAACCATTTATACCATAAACCTACCAAAAACTTGATAAGAACGATTTAGCTGAAGCATTTTAATGGAGGATTTCACCATAAAAATATTGATGATCTGATTTTGGCTAAAAAAAAAAATCCAGGTAACGATTTTTATCTTGAGGGGTGTTAGCTTATATCAGTTATGAAAGAGCTGCACTTAATATCAGTAAGATTCATCATGGTCCCAACCGTTCAAACTGATCTTTTGAGGGCCTGGTTTCAAAGAATAATGTAAGAAATATTTTCACATAGATTCTGCATATGCTTATATTTGTTCTATACTGAAATAATAATACTATGACCTGGCAATTGTTTTATATCTTTGTTCTCTCATCAGATCCATTTCATTTTTGGAAGATATTAGACATCAAATATCAACTTTCATACAAGAAAAAATTTGGAGGTATAGATTCCCCAGGATCCTTCTGAAGCTATATATAGCAGTGCAGGAGCTATCAGTCACCACCTGACTATAATATCATCTTAAACTTGGATATCCTATGGGCTCTAGACATGTTAAAGATTCCTGAGAAGCTTTAAAGAAAAATAAACTCTGGCTTCAAAAAACTGTTAAAAAATTAAGTAGTGACAGACACTTATAAGTAGATAGTGGTATGGTTGGCAGATGTTTTCATTCACCAAAAGTAATCAAACTGCAAATGCCAGGTCTGTGTGTTTCATACTATGTAAACTATATTTTAATAAAAATAAAAATATATTTACATTTTGACTCATTTGTCCCATCAAAGGAATTTTTAGTGTATTTTGTTCTTATATTAATTTTCTCTTGGCTCTTAAAATAACTTCTGTAATAGATACTTGTTATTGAAAAGATTGACTTGGTAAATATTACCATTTATGTGATATGGAAATGATTACACCAAGAAGCTCTGTATAAAAAATTATAATCCAACAACAGTAAACCATGCCAAAATATAATGTTTTGAAATTTTAGTTGAGAGTTTTCTAATTTAGTTGAGAAATTTAGTTGAGAAATTTTCAACGTTGAAAATTTTTTAAAATGCTATTAACATCTCAAGATTATTTATTAAGCTAACACTGTAAGCAAGATATTCTGATGTTGTCCTACATGAATTATTTAGCTAACTGCTGTAAAATGCCTTTGAATATAGTTACAAATGAGAACTCAATTAGACAACATTCAGAAAGCATGTATATACAAGTTTTCTGTATTTGATCATGTTAGTGTTAGTACTGGTTATAAACAAACTATAATTTATGTTTAATAATATAAGATCCATAAGCAGAATGTGTTTAGTCACTCAGTTATGTCCAACTCTTTGCAATCCCATGGACTGTAGCCTGCCGGGCTTCTCTGTCCACAGNCGTTAACCCTGATATCAGTCAGCACTGGTCCATACATTGCAACACGTGCACCTTAAGATGAAAGAGGACCAAAGTGGGGGAAATGGAAATGCAGTCTATGCAATGTTTCTGGACTATCTTTGCTGGGTTTGTGCAAACCAAGATAAAGTGTGTCTTTAAAAAATAACAAAGGTTGGGTCTTCCCTGGTGGTCTGGTGGTTAGGCACCTCACTTAAACTGCAAGGGACATGGGTTAGATCTGTTGTCAGGGAACTGAGATCCCACATTCTGCAGGGCACAGCCAAAAAACAGAAGAAAAAAAAGATAGATTGGGACTTTCCTAGGGATCCAGTGGGTGAGACTCCACTCTCCCAATGCAGGGGCGCCCGATTTGGCCCTGATCAGAAAACTAGATCCCACAGGCAACAAATAAGATTCCATGTGTCACAACAAGGATTCAGCCTGCCACGACTAAGACCTGGTACAGACAATTGTATATATACATATATTTTTTAAAGCATGAATTTGGAAGAATATGCATTATTTTTTCCTCTTGAAATCTTGAAGCGAAAACTCACAAACTTCCTGTTTGCAGGGCTGAGACTAGAATGAGGTGAATACAGCACTAGCTTTGGCTGCAGAATGTGGGGAGGCACCAAAGTTCCATTATGTTCACCCCCATTTTACAGCTATGGAAACTAAGGCAGGGCTGAAATCACTTGCCCAGGCCTGGCAGGGAGGCAGGGCTGAGCACAGGCAATCTTGACCCCTACCTGAAATCCTGGGCCTAAGCTGACCCTAAATTTCACAAGTCAGCCCAGTGGAGCTCCGGTATCGGTTCTGCCACGGGCCCTGTCTTCGCACCTGGAGTTCTAGCCTGGGAGGGAGGCCCTAGTCAGGGGACACACAGGCCCCATGTCAGTCTCCACAGCAAGTCCATCCCCGGTTCCTGGGTCANATATATATATAATATAATTTAAAATGTATTTTAATGGAGGAAGGGGGCCACAATGGCAAAAGTGTCAAGGGCCACGCAAAAGCCATGATGCAGCCTTGTCTTCCTTACGTAACAGCTTTTTCAAGGTCCATAAACCTGATGGAGAATGGCTTCTTCGCAAGAGCTGAGCAGAATTCCTTCTGCGATCATGTTCTCCCTTGGCCCAGTCCTTTGGAGAACTAAACACAGCTGCCTTTGACCTTTGAGTCAGGATAAAAACAAAAGAAGCTCTCTGGAAGGAAGTGGAGGCTGGCAGCTAGGAAAGCAAGGTGCTGGTGTTGATTCAGCTGGCCCCGGGGCCTGGCAAGGCCGGACTGCCCAGCAGTGTCCCTGCCACCAGCGTATCGGCTCTGGGCAGAGCAGAACCCAGCTCAGGCCCTTCATGAATAAACATTGCTTCAGGCCCAAGCGTGTTGACGGAAGAAGCTGTGGTTCCTTCACCTCTCCCTGGCGCAGATTGCTCTGCGGGGGCCACACTCCAGTTAAAAGGTCTTTGAGGAATCAGCCCAGCCTGGGATTTGCTTTCCAGCTCTGATCACTGCTGCTCAAGGGGCTCCATTTCTCAGAAGCCAAGGATTAACCAGCTGCTGTAATTCTCCTCCAAAATTCTCCCACCACTTCTCTTCCTTTCTGCTTCATAGCGTTTCTTCTTAGAAGGGTGGAAGAATAAAATTTGCTTTTCTTAAAATCAGGGTAGCTGGCGCTACTTCAAATGCAACTTAAAACTTACCTAGATGGNTCTAGGTGGTGGATTTGCTCACTGCTGCTGGTACATCATTATCTGGTTGTTTTTTTTTTTTTTTTTTTTTGGTGGACAAAGCTAATGATGATGGTACAAGGAGGGAGCACTATTGTAATTTGCATTGATTTGAAGCTCATGCTCTTCTCTCCTTTCTAGTGATGCTGAATGTATGGGGCATGTGTGGTATTAATTTGTTCCTTGTTGACATTAGTTTTGTGGGAAGGATGTGTAGAGTGAGTTGGATTCAGGAAACCATCCTTATCTGAGCAATGACAAGAAATTTTGAGATATGAGGTCTTCTGCTCTTTCTCATATTCAGGGCACTCTCAGTCTCCAGGGTATTTAAAATTAAAGATTTTCAATGAACTGATGTATGTGCTGATGAAAACTGTGAGAATAGGAGTTTCTGCTCCATCTCCTGACTATCTTTCACTTTAATAGTGTGTCGCTGTTTTAGAGTCAAAGAAGGCAGCTTGGTAGGAAACCAGGCCAAAAATTACTCCCTTAAAATGAACACTGATAGGAGGATGGCTTTTGCAATATGCTTTTATGCATTGCTTTCACAAGCTGTTGATACATTTGCCATTTTTCTTACATATTATTTATATATATCACATATAATATATAGCCATATTATATATATCTTAGATACATATATGAATAGTCAAAAGTGTAATCGTGGCATTTATAAAAGTCTAATCTGATTTTTCTGCTTTATTGACTGTGCCAAAGCCTTTGACTGTGTGGATCACAAAACCCACGCAGATTCATATAAATGTATGGCAAAACCAATACCATATTGTAAAGTAAAATAAATAAATAAAGAGGAAAAAAAAAAAAACTGTGGAAAATTCTGAAAGAGATGGGAACACCAGACTACCTGACCTGCCTCTTGAGAAACCTATATGCAGGTCAGGAAGCAACAGTTAGAACTGGACA
>SJYV01022205.1:0-13312 GCA_006410875.1 Neotragus pygmaeus | reverse complement strand
AGAAGATTGGTCCCATCAATGAGCAAAGAAGGGTGAATTTAGCTTTCACTCAAACCAGACTGAATTTAAAATTAGGGCTCTCACTTTCCTTGAGGTGGATAGTCAGGTGCCACAGGCTTGTATCCCCAAGGACTTGTGTCTCTGCTGTACACTGGACAAGAGTAAAATGGGGTCAGACGGGCCTCGCCCTTCAGTGCTAGAGGCTTCCCATAGTGCTCTGCTTTAGTCACTGGATTGGAAACACCGTTGTTCTTCTGCTCTGTCCTCCTTCTGTGTTTGGGGTAAAAGGTATGCAGCTCCGTTGATCACTGTAAGAATCACCTGGGAGAGTTAGTGCCCAAACAAGTGCACAGTCCTCACTGTAGCAACTGTGATTCAGCGAGTTGAGGTGGGACCTGGAATCTATTTGTTAAAGGTATTCAGGTGTTAAAGGTACTCAGTGCTTAGTCTTACCCACTGATTTCTTTGACGTCCCTCATGATTCAAGGGGATGTTTATTTCATTTATGGTACTTCTAGTGTTCAAAACTGACTGGTGCCAAAAACACAACTCTCTGCTGCTTTGCAGATGAAGACAATGAGGCACAGAGAGGGTCTCTAATGGGCCAAGATCCCCCAGGCTCTAAGGGCTGGAGCCACACCCGGGGAGCATCCCTTCTACTCCGAAACCCCATCCCACATTTTCCACTTCACTCTTGTGTCATATTCTTCCAAGTAGCTGCGTCCTTCACCTATACTGCATTTCTACCAAAAACTGCCCAAATGTATTAGTAATTTCTCATTTGACACTGTTTTTCACAACAGATATTTTGCAGAAAAGACTATCATTACCCCGTGATGCATATTGGTGACTTTATTAAAAAACTGGGTGTGGTTATTACTTAACTCTCTCCTCTTTCAAGCATCCATTTGTGTTCTGTTCATAAAAACTAGTACATTTCCTAATTACTGTGTTTTAACCTGAGTTTTGAAATCTAGTAGAGTAAATCCTCCAACTTAATTCTCCTTCAGTGTGTCTTGGCTAATTGACATACTTTGATTTCCATTTACATGTTATAATTAGCCTGCAAAATATACCTCCCCCCAAATGCCAGGTTCAATACTATTGAGAATAACAAGGACTTGACATTCTAAAAATTTTGTCTTCCAATCTGCGAATATAACATATATTTCTATTCATTTAGGTCTTCTTTAATTTCTCTCAGCAGTAGTTTTCAGGAGTCATCAGTACCTGTATTCTTAAGCATTAAGTGATCATGGATGTTTCTCTCGATCATGTTTTATTGAATTTCATTTCCTAATACTGCCGGTATGGAGAAATGTGGTAGATTTATATATGAATCCTCTTGACTGCACCATTTAAAAATATACAACTAATTGCATTTGGTAGATGTATACAATATGGACACCACAGCTGCAATCAAGAGGCAGGGTGTTTCCATCGGCCACAACGTTCCCTGTTCCCCTTTGCAATGCATCACTCCCTCAACGCTTAACCCCAAGCAACCAGTTTAGATGAATTTGCCTTTTTAACAAATTTATAAAATGGAACAGTATATGTACTCCTCCTTGTCTGCAAATTAAGCACTCAACACATAGTTGAGAGAGGATGTGTGTAAAGCCTCAAAATTGTAAATGCACACGAACATTATTACCATCTCTGCTTCAGAAATGAGTCTGATTATCCTGGCCCCTGATAAGAATGAAGATCTCTAATTTTTCTCCAAACACCATTTATCCACCTTATTGCACCCTTACTTGGAGGACATCCACGTGTGGGCACTTCCAAGTTTCAGGCTTGGGGGTCTAGTGCAGAGCCTCAAGGTCCCGTCGTCTTCCTTCTGGAATTGGTGCTCCCAGCAGAATGAACCTCATACTCCTCCTGGGATTGGTGCTCCCAGCAGTATAAACCAACTGGATCCAACGTGTGGATCTCCTCGGCAGGTGCACAAGTTCCATGTGGATTAAGTTACTCTCCTGGTCCTTCCTGCTCAGCTCAGCTTGCTCCTTGAGAACTTAGATGATGCTGTGCATTCCTCAATTGCTATTGAACTTTCCAAGCTCAACTTGTCCTTGTCCTCACCTCCCTTGGCAATCAGCTCCTCGACCATTACCTTGCTTTCCTTTGGGTTTTCTCATCCTCCGAACATGTTGATTTCCTTTCTTCCATTCCCTCTCTCCTTGCTGTGTTTCCAGTGTGTGGGCTCAGTTGAATCTCCTATTGGAGACACACAGACAAGGAACCAAGGTCAGGTCTTGGCTGCAGATCCCAGTGCACATTTAACATGCATCTCAGTCTCTCATGCACTCAGAGAAAATCTCAGCAGGAAAGGAATTTGGAGAATTTTAATAACCTTATCTTACAGATGAGGAAACTGAGACCCAGAGAGATATGGAGATTTCGCCGAAATTCCCACATCCCTATGCAGCAGAGCTGCCACACAAACCTTGACTACAAGGGTTTGTCTCCAAAAGCACCAGGAACCCACGGCTAAATTTCAGGGGACACTGGATCAAACTTACTTCTTATTTCCCTTCCTAAAATAAAAATACCTGATGAACATTCCCCCCCCTGCCCCAAAATTTCATCTCTGTCAATAGTCCTATATTTAGACTCAGCATTCCCTTCTCTGGGGTATCTTCCTGACCCAGGGACTGAACTCAGGTCTTCTGCATTGCAGGTGGATTCTTTACCATCTGAATCACCAGGGAAGCCCAATCTCTTTCCAATAGTCCTATATTTATACTCTGTTTTCCCTCTTGGTGGACACAATGAGACCAAGAAATGCATGAATATTAACTACAGCACAATCTTTATGGAAAACTTAGACGTGATTCTCTGTAAAATCTGGCTCCTGTGCTAGAGGCCATATTCCTGAGAGCCAGGCACCCTCTGTGCCTTAGTCAACCCTCCTGCCCAGAGCCTCTTCAAAGCCTGCACAGAGAACATTCAGAAAATACTTGTCACGCAGATCAATACTAGTTACCAGGAGTCACTAACTCTTACTGATGTCTTCTACTCCCTACCCTATTTCCATCGATCCTACCCTGTGTCTAGGTGAAAACAATGAAAGCACAGCCCTGGTGACAGAAGTCCAAGATGCAAATTCCAACTCCACCAAAATGCCAAGTCTGCTTTACATGGTGATTTCAGTGCCCGCTCTGAGCACATGGATCTCATGTATAGTGGAGAAGAATGGAGCATGTCAAATAGAGAAAGTAGTACTAACCTTGGATGATTGACTGTGATATCATACAGGAGACAGGCCCCGATCCCTGGGTGCTGGCTGCACAGTATCGAAAATCTACACCAGAGACACTACAGGGCCTGCTATAAACGTGGGGATAAGGCTGGAGAAACTGCATTTCAGACAAACATTCCAGGGAGATGCTCGTGAAAGAAAAAGCCCCAACATTAAACAAATGGCCTAGAATGAAGACCTTGAAATCCAGGCAGCAACAAGCATGACTCAGCTTAAGTAAAGCAAGTCCCTTGTCAAGGTGGCTTCTCAAAGGGAAATGTCTCCTTTGCAGGAGGGTGCCCAATCCTGCCCAGCCTCATTCTCTTCCAAGACAGAACTGGGCAGCAGTGGCCAGGGGTACGTGATGAGACCTCAGGAAGTGAGCATCACTAGACACCTATCCTCAGGCTCCTCCATGTGCCAGCTTCACTCCAAACCCACAGGTGAACGCAAAGCTGAGTAGGTCAGCCTGTGACATGAAGTCTCATTAAGGACCCACCTCTTTTCTACCAGGGCATCCTCTTCCCTTTCTCCTCTAGTCCCTGCTCACAGAGTGAGGTAAAGCAAAGGCCCTAGCAGTGCCAAGTCCTTCCAAGTGCACCCGTCATCCTCCCCACCCTGGGCCTCGGGGCGGAGCAGGGGTGTGAGAGAGTCAGTGACTACCTCTGTGCTCTCACAGTCTCATCCTTCTCAGTCCCTGTACCCTGGTCCCCTCGCAGCCCACTCTCAGACCCTTCCAGAATGCCAGGTGCCAACATATGCAGAACATTCTTCCATCATCAGGAGTAATTACAGAAAGTGGGGTTGTTGCTACACAGATCCTCACCCCGTAAACGTGCCCTATGTACAAACCCAATTCACACACTTCTAGCTCCCTTGTCTCCACCTGGTGGAGAGCTGCAGCCACACAGGTGAATGCTGGGCTGCAGCCCAGGTCCAGCAGGAGAGAACTGGGAATCTCAGAAAAAGCTGTGTCCAGGCAAAATGAGGCATTTGATGGAGTCGGTCATCGGCACCCCACCCACTGCTCTTTCCTGCATCTTTTTTTTCTTTTCTTTGCGGTGTTTTTTCCAACTCTCTAATCAGCTGTCAGATTCCTACTTCAGTGCCATACAGACAAAGATCATGTCATACTAGAGATGTTTTTATGCAAACCCAGGCGCAGCCATTTATAGAGTAATAGATAATTGTGACTGAGACTGAACTAGCATTTCCAAATCAGGGTTAGTTACTATGTAGGAGGAAGAACAGCTCAGAAAAGGCATTTTAAGTTCTGTTTGCAAATAACAGGACATAGAATAGGCCAATCTCCTTTGGAAAAGCAAATTCACCTGGATTCCCTGCTGGAAGGACTGGAGATGGCAAATATTCAAAACTTTAGCAACCAAAGGCAATGGCCTTGATGAGGCAAGTGCTGGTTAGTTGAAACATTAAACAGCAGACATCAGTATAATCATTTTTGCTCCTCTCAAACAAAGACCACATCACGGATCTCTTTGGAAAAGTTGAGTGAGCTTTCTTCCTTCCACAATAAAAGTGATTTGAGGGAATTGTTGAGTACCAATCATTAAGCACACAGGATGAGTTGACATGAGGTACTAACTTTAAATTTTATTTATTTGTTTATTATTTTTGGCTGTGCTGGGTCTTCATTGCTATACAGGAACTTTCTCTAGTTGCAGCAAGTGGAGATTACTCTCTAGTTACTGTGCACAGGTCTCTCATTGTGCCTTCTTTTGTTAGGGAGCCAGGACCCTAGAGCACATGAGCTTCACTACCTGTGGTGACGGAGAAGGCAATGGCACCCCACTCCAGTACTCTTGCCTGGAAAATCCCATGGACGGAGGAGCCTNATACTGGAGTGGGGTGCCATTGCCTTCTCCAGAGCCTTCTACAACCCTCAAAACATAAATTCTGTACAATTTTTTATATTCAGAAAATGGAATGACTTAGATACACAAATATCTACATTGTTTATTTATTTATATATGCCATGTTTTAATGTAGTAACAATGTGGTGTTGGAGAAGCCTCTTGAGAATCCCTTGGACAGCAAGGAGATCCAACCCGTGCATCCTCAAGGAAGCCAGTCCTGAATATTCATTGGAAGGACTAATTCTAAAGCTGAAACTCCAATAGTTTGGTCACTTAAAGCGAAGAACTGACTCATTGGAAAAGACCCTGAAATATTGAAGGTGGGAAGGGAAGGGGACAACAGAGGATGAGATGGTTGGAGGGCATCACAGACTCAATGGACATGAGTTTGAGTAAGCTCTGGGTGTTGTTGATGGACAGGGAAGCCTGGGGTGCTGCAGTCCATGGGGTCACAAAGAGTCAGACATGACTGAACAACTGAACTGAACTGAACTGATGAAACCATAGGCAGAATAGACAAGCACACACACACTAAAGCCCTCTAACAGGAAGTCAATAAAATAGAGATGTTCATATTTATTACAAAATAAAATTTGAAAACTAATTATTTTCTTAAAAGGTGCATAGTATATATTTTTTTCTTTGTANGAATAGACAAGCACACACACACTAAAGCCCTCTAACAGGAAGTCAATAAAATAGAGATGTTCATATTTATTACAAAATAAAATTTGAAAACTAATTATTTTCTTAAAAGGTGCATAGTATATATTTTTTTCTTTGTACTGAAGTAATTTTGATCAGAGGCAAAAATAATTTTTACATCTGTAGAACCAAATGTGAAAAATAGACAGCTTGAGTTCAGGTGTACCTTCGATGGGGCTCCCAGACCCCCCTTCAGGAAGTGAGGCCTGCCAGGTTTGCACACTGCCTTAGCTTAGGAGGGTGACCTTTCACAGGGTCACATGCCCATATGAGGGTGACTCCCAAGANATGTGAAAGATAGACAGCTTGAGTTCAGGTGTACCTTCGATGGGGCTCCCAGAACCCCCTTCAGGAAGTGAGGCCTGCCAGGTTTGCACACTGCCTTAGCTTAGGAGGGTGACCTTTCGCAAGGTCACATGCCCATATGAGGGTGACTCCCAAGGATGCCTATTCACTATGAGGGTTGACAAAGCCAAGTCCCCTCACCCCACTGGGGAAACTTCTGAAGAGATAACTCATCCCCCACCTCCACTGAGACCCCATCGAAGTTCATCTTCTCCCTCTGCCCACTCTTTCTTCATCACTTCTTTCAACAGATCTTGAAAGTGTGAACTTAATAAACCTCCCATTACACTGATCAACATCTGAGTCAACTTTCTGAGAACCCAGGCTGGGAAAGTATTATCTGTTTTGCTTTTTTGTTTGTTTTGTTTCATCTTGTCCTACTTGAAAACTCTACCACTAGAATCATTCAGAAGACAGTAATAATAACAGCCTATGGAAGGGAACCAGAGAAGGCAATGGCACCCCCCTCCAGTACTCTTGCCTGGAAAATCCCATAGACAGAGGAGCCTGGTGGGCTGCAGTCCATGGGATCGCTAAGAGTTGGACACGACTGAGTGACTTCACTTTCACTTTTCACTTTTATGCAACCCACTCCAGTGTTCTTGCCTGGAAAATCTCAGGAACGGGAGAGCCTGGTGGGCTGCCGTCTATGGGATCGCACAGGGTCGGACATGACTGAAGCAACTTAGCAGCAGCATGGAAGGGAACAACTGAACTGAAAACAAATTTCAGAATTAGACACTCAGCTTTGTACTTTAGTCAGACACCAAGCCGCAAAGAAAGTGCACTCCGAACAGTGCTGCTCGGAAGGAAGTGTCTTTGATGAAACAGACTATGACAACAGGGAGAGTCCTAAGGACTATGTCCTGGAAAGTGTTTGTCCAGCTTTGAAAATAAGTGTGTTTTTTAATGAGATATATTTGAATAATAAAAATGAATTTTGTAAGTTTGCATCTGCTAGAGTGTAAATCATATTATTTGCAAATCATGATTCCTTCCACTTAAATACTACAGTAGTGTTTTTAATTTTGAAGAAAATGTGCCAAAATCTTACAAATTAATCCAGTCTTTATAATTGACACTAATCCCATACAACATAAAAATAATAACTTTGCCTAAAATGAAATTTACCTGAGATTCAGAAGCTCAAACGATTTTATTGAAAGTTATTTCTCCTCATTCTGAGATGTCAGGGTTATTTTATGTAAAAATATGCAGATTTGACAACAGATACCATCTTTGTGGGGCTTCCCAGGTGGTCTGGTAGGTAAAAGAATTCTTTTCTGCCATGCAGGAGACATAGGAGACATGGGTTTGATCCCTCGATCAGGAAGATCCCCTGGAGGAAAGCTGGCAGCCCACTCCAGTATTCTTGCCTGGAGAATTCCATGGAGACAGCGGCCTAGTGGGCTACAGTTCATAGGGTAGCAAAGAGTTGGACATGACTGAGTGACTGAGTATGCACATACATCATCTTTGTGAGGTAGAAAGTAGAGAGATTTGGATATAACTCATCTTAATTTAGCCCAGATGCAGGTAACATTTTAGTAATTTAAATAACAAAACTTTGTGGTAAATTAAGATTGTAATTCTAGTCTCAGGAAAAAAAAAAAGATCAATGATAACATGATTACTCTATTGAAAATGGCTGGACTGACTTGCCTCATAGAATCATTTCTGAAGTAGTGCTTAAGTAAAAGCACGCATAAAATATATCACANTGTGGTAAATTAAGATTGTAATTCTAGTCTCAGGAAAAAAAAAAAGATCAATGATAACATGATTACTCTATTGAAAATGGCTGGACTGACTTGCCTCATAGAATCATTTCTGAAGTACTGCTTAAGTAAAAGCACACATAAAATATATCACAAAGTAATTACATTGAATTACTTTGGCTTCACTTTTTGCTAGTGAGGCAACATTTCTTACCCTGTCTTATTCTAATATGGATTGAAGGAACAAAACCTTTTATAACTATTCTCTATATTGTGAAATCAAATATGAGTTGTTTTTAAAATCAAATCCATTTGATATTCCTTGTAGTTTTCATAATGGCTCCCCAAAGTCAGAGTTGATAATAATTTCCTTAAGGAATGTGCTCGAGTACTAACTTTTTTGCTCTTATTTTATTCCAGTGTGTCTTTACCTTTTCTCATGCTCTGTTTCGTCCAGTGATAAATCCTCCTCATACACTGTAATACACCAACAAATCAGTTTAAGGAGATTGGCCCAATTTTCTGATGAGTCTTCAGGGTAAATTCTCATAAGCACTTATGAAATGGTATGCAATTCTGTAGAACTACCAGAAAACAATTTTCATGTAACCACACAGTTCATATAAGGAACAAAAATGGTAATGTCTTATAAATTTCAAATGGAGAAATCATTTAATGGAGTTCAAAAAATATATTGCTCAATATTTTAGCTAATGAAAAGTATAGCAATTATGCAATTTTCTTAAAAATATGCAGACTACCCAATATAACCCTATTCTTTCTAAAAACAGATTTTGTTAAAAGACAAACTCCATCTTTGCTCTGTTTTAAATGTTATTTAATGCTAAATATGTAGTGTGAGGAGAGAAAAAAAGCAGCCCTGGACTCTAGATATTGAGCAACAATTCTGACACTCACAGCTAAACCTTGACATCATTACATGTTTATCTGCTGCTTAAAGCTAAGTCATGGTATGCTCCCATTGGACATAAACAATCTCCTGAAACATCCACTTCATGAAAGATCACTGAACAACCCACAAAATATCAAATATCACCCTCTCTATCACTAAATAAGTGGCTGCTACTTTATCTGTCATATATTTATTCTTACTTTAGTCTGTGTTCCATAGAGGTAAGATTTATTGATATGTCTAATCACAAAATTGTCCCTGCTGTCTCATAATATTCAATAAGAGCAAAACCCCTCTGCTTCTTTCACCGAATTACTCAGTTGATGCTTAAATTGTTCAGGTTATTTCCTGTTACTGAGATGTGCCATGGTTCCCAAGAACATTCTCTCTTACTGCAATCAGTATTAAACTGATTTAACTACAGGTGTGTTCCTGGTGTTTTGGGGCTGAAAGACAGTGATAGTAGCAAGATGGATAGGATATCCTTCATAGAACACTAGAATCTGTTCCAATAGTAGTATCTTATAAGTAGACAGCCAGATTTTCACATTGTCTTAAATATCTCACTAGAATAAACATAAATTGCATCTGGAATCCTTAAAATTCCAAAGTTAGATTATCCTTTCTTATTTTGGTCTTGGATAATTAAGCTCTGCTCTAATATATACACTGTTTCTTAGAGAAAAAGGATGATTCATCGATTGCCTTGCATCACTTCTTATTTGAAGATCTTTGTAAACCTTCTTGGTCTTCTTTATAGTAGGCTCAATAAAACCAAGTATTGATGCTTCTTTTAAATAATCACTACCCAATACTTTCATCATGTTAACAGATCTCCTTTGACAAATTTTGGTTGCCCCCTAGGTATAGCAAGACTTCTTAAACTAACTATGAATGTTAACGGAGAAGTTAAGTCCTCATTTCAGTGGCTTTCCTGGTGGCTCAGATGGTAAAGAATCTGCCTGGAATGTGGGAGAGCCAGTTTTGATCCCTAGGTTGCGAAGATCCCCTGGAGAAGACAATGGTTACCCAGTCCAGTATTCTCGCCTGGGAAATTCCATGGACAGAGGAGCCTGGCCGACTATAGTCTATGGGTCGCAAAGAGTTGGACATGACTCAGCGACTGAAGACTAACACTTTCTAGTCTTTCTAAGTCCTAATGTTTTTTTCTTGAACATACAGAATATTTTATATACTGCATTTCTATTAATATCATAATGTTAAGAATGGAAGACGGCCTTGCATTTGTTCCTTATTGTGGCAGATATTTAGAAAATATATCTGTTCTAAGCTTATTTAATTAACAATATAGCTTTGATCTATATACAAAGGAAAAATTGATGAAAATAGAAGAAAATGTGACAAAAAACAATGATTTATCAAATCAGCTTTAAAAATTGACAAGTGAAAGCAAAAATAATAAAATAATATAAAAGAGGTAAACAATTGAATCAACAGTTTGATACAGTAGATATTCTACTAGTTTCCTACTGCTGCTCTAAAAAATATTATAACAAGCATAGTGGTTTAAACAGTACAAGTGTATTATCTTACAGTTCTGTGAACCAGAAGTTTGACAGAGTTCTCACTGAGCTGAAATCAAAGTGTCATAATGCTGCATTCCTTTCTTGAGACTCTAAGGAGTCTCTTGACATTTTGAGCTTCTTAGAGGCTGCTCATGGTCTTCAGTTCACAGCTCCTTTCCACCATCTTCAAAGCCAGCCATGTCATGTCACATCTCTTTAAAACTCTTCTTCAGTTCTCACATCTTTCTCTCTCTGACCACAGCTGGGAAAATTTTCTGCATTTAAGGACTCAAATTTTTAATAGATTATGCCCACCCAGATAGTTAAGAATAATCTTCCCACTTCATGGTCTTTAATCTTAAATACATCCACAAATTCCCTTTTATTGTGTAAAGTAACCTATTCACAAGTTCTTGGGATTAAGATGTGGACATCTTTTGACAGCCATTATTCTGCCTGGTACAGAAATAGTTAAATTTTAAACCTCAAAGAGCAAGAACATCTTGCTTTCAAACTCATATCTAGTACCTGCAAAAAGTGATCACAAAGTCAATAATAAAAGGTACCAAATGCAGAAATAATGTAGATTATTCTGTTTGGGTACAATGGAGTAAAATTAGATGTAATAACAAGAGTACCTAAAATATTTATAGATCCAAAAATTCATAAATCCTATAATAAAACACTCTTCAGATGGATTAAAAAGAGTATTGAATTGAAAATTATAACTTAATCATAAATAAATAACATAGAGAACTCAGTGCATCAAAAGCTTGGAGGTTAAACTAAAGTGATACTCAGACAGATATCTTTAATCTCATTATCTTCAAATAGGAAAGTTGAAAATAAATGAGGTTATTTATTCTCCCACAGATCTAAGAAAAAAGCAAAAAAATAACCATAAATTTAAAAATAATAATAATAAAGTTTCAACTCTAAGAGGAAATCAAAATTGTTAATAAAGACAATGATTAGACAGTGAATCATTGAAGGATGCATCAGGTAGATAATACTTCCATATTCATGACTGAGATAGAAATACATAGAAGGAAAGAGAGTAAAAGAGACAATCTAGTGTCCTATTTCCTCTCTGACCTAATTGCCCACTAATTCTGCCTCTAACTTAATCCCCCTCTGCCCATTACCACTATTCTTTGCTGTCCCTGAAAAATCTCAGCCTTGTCCTGCATCAGGATGTTACACCTCAGTATAGGTGTTCACTATTATTTCCTTCCTTAAGCTCTATCTTGCTGACAGTATTTAACTTTGAAGCCATCACTCCTTACCCTCCATGTTTCTCTCCTTCATCTTGTTTCTTTTCTCAACAATTTTTATTATCCTCATCAGAGATACTATACTCTATTCATTATTCACTGCCCTCCACTAGTCTAAAGTCAGTGAAGCTAGAGACTTCGTTTATTTAGTTTTCTCGTTGTATTCCAATAACAGAAAATTCATGTCTATATCTAGTATGTAAGNTAGCACATTCTGCCTTTGTTGAAGCTGGTTGCACACAATTCTTGCCTTCCGCCCACAACTGATTAAAACTCTTAAAGACAGGCAGCAGATTACATTCACATCCGTGTACAAACCACCACCTTTGGTAATACGTGCATTCAATACCCGTCTATTTCCGGCCCACAATATAGCAAGTAGGTCTCAAGGTAATTAGCTGGTGTTTGGTCAACAAGCCTTGGATCAAAATGTGATATCTGAAGCTTTCCTTTGCCTCCTTTTAGCCTGCTGAAAAATAAGCCTAGACCTTTCTTTGCTTCAGCTTCCCTACCCTTCTGGTTGAATTATTTGCTATCAGACACCACTGACACCCCTATTTTTCTTTGAAGCAGGAAACAGCGCTCAGCATACATTACTCTGAACCCATTCCACTTTTAAATCTCAAAGACCAGAGAGCAGAGGAAGCTGGAGAGAGGCCAGAGGGACCAGCTTCACTCCCCCTCCTGTGCTGTGCCCCCCATGTCTAATCTTCCCTACCCTACGAGGTGATTTAAGAATTTCATCCTTTCTTTGGACTGGAAGAGGAAACGGGGGCTGGAATTAGGTGTACATAAACTGTTGAAACAGCGTTCAATGGACTCTGAAGGCTGAGCCAGACTATTGTGTGGATCAAGCCGCCCAAGCCTCTCATTTGAGAACGAAGGTCCACAGGCTTTCTCTGGCACAATGCCTATCAACAGAATCACTGAAGCTGAGGCTCAGAAATAAATAACTGCTCTCTCCAAGCAGGAGGCTGGTAAACAATGCAGACACTGAGCCCTGCCAAGAGGAAGAAGCCCATAAAGCAGGCAACTGCTGAATCCGATGCCAAAAGGGGAGACTTCCACTCTAATCACTAAAGCTTTCAGAAAGCTAAATCAGACCNGTGGTCACTAAGGAGGCTGGCTGTGGTGGCAGGCTAATGCTTCCCCAAAGATGTCACATCTGGGTCCCTGGAATCTGTGATTATGTTACTTGACATGGCAAAATAGACTTTGTGCTGTGATTAAATTAAAGATCTTGAGATGGGCACCCCATGGAATCACAAAGGTCCGTATAGAGGGAGGAAAGAGAGTTGGTGTCAGAATAGTGTGAGGTGAGAATAACTTGATCAGTTGTAACTAGCTTTGAAGATGAAAGCTGTCTATGAAAGTAGAATGTGGGCATCTTCTAGAGGCTCGACAAGGCAAACAGATTCTCCCCTAGCATCTCCAGGAAGAACCACCACAACCCAACTGTCACATTGATTTTAGCCCAGGGAGATGCATCTTGAACTTCTGATCTCCAGAATGATAAGATAAGAAATGTGTGTTGTTTTAAGTTACTACTATGTTACTACTAAATATGTAGTAACATGTAACAGTAGCAATAGGAAACTCCTACAGTGGACCTCGGAGAATAAAGAATATTTAAAAGCAGTTATGGTAGGAATTTGTTACCATAGCTTTAGACCAATTACTCTATCTCCAGAAATGCAAACTTTCAAACTGTTTAAT
>SJYV01022204.1:0-11969 GCA_006410875.1 Neotragus pygmaeus | reverse complement strand
AATCCCATGGACAGAGGAGCCTCTTGGGCTACAGTCCATAATGTTGCAAAGACTCGGACATGATTGAAGCGACTTAGCTTGCACATACACACAAGACAACACCAGGAAACAAAATTACCTGTAATTTAACCCCTTTCCATAAAATTCTTATGTTGTGTGAAGATAGTGACGTATTGTCTAGATTTTAGAACAGAATTGCTTATTTGGTCAATTGATTAAAAATAGTGATACATCTGTTATTAAAACGTTGAGAAATAAAATTTATTCTATTATATTCTGGTCATATTATGGCATTCTCTCCCCATGTTAAAAACATTAAGTGTTTTGATTTATTGGCAATTACCTTTAAATTATTATATTGAGAGCTTGCTAAAGATCATAGACAGTATTTCTGAAGATAGCAATCACATCCAGGATTGTTTTACTTATGAACTAGTTTTGTAGAACCTACAAAATAATCTAAAGATACAAAGTAAGAAAATTTTGAGAATGGTTCAGTTGAAGTGCTTTTGAAATGTTTGATTCAGATTTGCCAATTTGAACAAAGATGTCAGTGGAAAAATGCAGTTTAAGCAGATCTATGCTTTAATTCAGCATTCTATATTTCTGATGGTATGCCTGCCCTCCATGTCAAAATTTAAAGTAAAGAAAAATACCCCAGAAATTATTAAAGTTACTATTAAATTAAAGTTACTATTCACTGATGTGTTAAGATCAGAGTTAGTGAGAGGTCATACAGTTATTGGGAGACAGCAATGGCAACCCACTTCAGTACTCTCTCCTGGAAAAATCCCATGGACGGAGAAGCCTTGTAGGCTGCAGTCCATAAGGTCACTGAGAGTTGGACGCAACTGAGCGATTTCACTTTCACTTTTCACTTTCATGCATTGGAGAAGGAAATGGCAACCCACTCCAGTGTTCTTGCCTGGAGAATCCCAGGGACGGGGGAGCCTGGTGGGCTGCCTGCTATAGGGTCGCACAGAGTCAGACACAACTGAAGCGACTTAGCAGCAGTAGCATACAATTACTGACAAAATTTAAGGAGACAAAACTGAGAAAAAACAAGTTGGAAGAGACTGAAGAAAATGTAGGAAAGGTATTTTTTTAAGTGATCTACAAACAGCAAACAGAGAATATAATTCTTAGCCACAAATAGTTAAGCCATATATGTAAAGCAAAAGTAATTCACTGTATCTTAAATATTGATACTATAAAATATTAATACTAAGTTTGCTTGCTATTAAATAAAAAAAACCCATTGCAATATAAAT
Organism: Neotragus pygmaeus; assembly: GCA_006410875.1. Lineage (NCBI taxonomy): Eukaryota > Metazoa > Chordata > Mammalia > Artiodactyla > Bovidae > Neotragus > Neotragus pygmaeus. Next base: position 10,698 of record SJYV01022204.1, on the reverse strand, counting down.
ATCTTTGTTTCTTCTTTTTATTTATTTATTCTGCACTTGACATTAAAGTTCTAAAAACTATGACTGGAGAATATTTTCATTTATCTCTTAAATTTTTATAATTTGTCTTCTTAATGTGTAATGTCTTCAAGATTATTTTGGATTCATTTGCTTTAGAATACTTTGAATATTTTAATTTTCGAACTGGGTCCAAATATTCTTCATATTTCTAAATGGCAAATTATAATAGGCACTTACGACATACCTTTATTCAATTTTTTGCAGAACACAATGCAGTTTGATTGTTTTTAAGTTTTTTAGTAATCATTTGATTTTTTATTTACAGAAGCATCATAAATAATGTGGTATGTTCTCAGAAAGAAAATACAAAACTTGATAAAGTCACCTGGATTAAAATACATAATTGAAAGTTGTACCTTTCAAGTGTGCCAGTCAGTGAATGTAGAAAGATGCTAAAAATGATTGTACTGAATAAATATTATGATCATTATTTTGAATTCATTGAGCATGATGCCTCTCTTTCTGCAATTGATTTGTTTCCTATTAAAGCTGTTTCAATTTCCTTCTTTATGCAAATATCCCACAATAAAAGCACCATATCTGCTGAACACTCTTGATATTATAGGTTGAAATGGTCCTTGTATCATCATATCATCATAAGTTATGCTTATGATCCATGCTGACACATGGATCTCAGGATATCATTAACACTCTTGATGGGTGATAATGGCTCTAAAGAGAAGCAGAGCTTTTTTCTGGTTTTTAAATTAAATTTTCATAGAGGCAGTTCTTTGTCTGTAAACTGTGTTCTTCTTGTAGGAGATCTATTAGCAAGATTTGACTTAATTTTAGTTTGATTTATATTTCATTTGTTTGGCTTTTTATATTTTCTAGTTTTCTTGCTAACTGACAATTCACATCTAGTCCTACTAGTACCTACTAGTGGCACCATTCATGAGTGATCACTTATGATTGAAATAGGTCAAATATACCTGAGATGCTGGCAGCAGTTAACAAAACTATTAAACACAATATGTGACATTTCCAAACTATTCTGGATCTAACTGGATGTTTAGAGCCAGTAAAAATTATAATTTCTCAGTTAAAACTCTAAAATCTACACCTTTTGATGTCTTTTAAAAAATATTTGTCTAAAACGTGTTTTTAGATGTTAAGTATTAAAATATAACATGTTCTTAATTAAATGCATTTCCTTTTTATTTTTGAACACAAAAAAATCTTTAAAAATAAGACATCTTTAGTAGTTGGCTACAATCTGTTAAACATTCTCCAGGAGAAATTTCTGTAGTTAGATTTATTTTCAAAAGGTGTAATTTCTGGTGTTCTCTCAGCTTTTTTTTTTTTTTTTTCTGTACTATGCAACTGGCCTTTCCACTACTCTATCTACATCACTATTGTTATGCACGATATTTATAATGAACTTTAGAAAAATTTCCTTGGAGGACTGTGGTTCCAGGGTTTTTTTTTTTTTTTTTTTTTGGCAAGACTTAATATTCTCTCTGCCAGAAAATACTTCCATCATCCCTTTGAATGGACAACATTAACTCATTTATTAGTTCTAAGTTCAGCCTTGTCTGATGCTCCATCTTGGACAAAACTCCTCGCTATATATACTCACTTAAGACTACACATTCCTTTTTAAGCACTAAAATAATTAATTACACTTCTATACTTGTGTATTTTCTTGATTAAAACCTCTTCGCTAATAAACTATGAGCTCCACAAAGTCATATCATTTCTTGCTGACTATTTCCAGAAGCCAATGCAAAATATGCCATATAATAGGCACTGGATGAACATGTAAAGAATGAAGGAACAAATGAAAATTTTCAGAAAGTAGATTCAGTTAGGCATAGAAACCTGGCAAAAAAAATGATGTCTAAATTTCAAAATAAAGAATTTTTAATATCTCCAGTTTTCCTATTTCTAAAAAGACAGCTTTGGAACATAATTTATGGCTAAGAGGAACTCCTGTCTCCTCTATACTGGTCAAGTAATTCTGGTCAATGTGTACTAGGTAGAAACTCAACCTTCCTTATCTCTAAAAGTGGAATAAAAACACACATTCAGTGCTGAATAGGAGGCTACTATGAGTGTTACATGAGCAATGAATGTAAACATCATGTCTGCTGTATAGATAATGTTAACCTTATTAACATTATCACAATGCTTATCAAATGTCAATACAGGCTGGCTATTATGTTACATGGACAATAATGATTGCCTCTTGCCTGGGAAATCCCATGGACGGGGGAGCCTGGTAGGCTGCAGTCCATGGGGTTGCGGAGAGTTGGACAGGACTGAGCAACTTCACTTTCACTTTTCACTTTCATGCACTGGAGAGGGAAATGGCAACCCACTCCAGTATGCGTGCCTGGAGAATCCCAGGGACAGGAGCCTGGTGGGCCACCATCTATGGGGTTGCACAGAGTGAGACACGACTGATGTGACTTAGCAGCAGCAGCACCCTTTGATTTTAATAAGGAAGTTACAATTTAATGAATAGTTAAACAGCAATGGGATTGTAAAATACACATAACTTCATTTCTAGGGAAAGAAAAATGTATCTATTAATCATGGAGAGTCAGCAAAGAATACAATGAATAAATAACACATATGACTTCCTCTAAAAGAGTGAAACAGTATTGTTCGGGTACTAAAAGGTACCAAACAAAATGCTTCACACAGTAAGAAAACAAGGGTATCTCAGTAAACTATCAGCAACAGAAAAAGCAATATTGTTAAGTGGTTTGAGCCCCAGTGTCTTTAGGCCACTTAGGCTAAGTACACCTATGCCAAAGCACTAAACATGGACCATATGCTGCTCACATTATCATAGAACGTGGTCAGCATGCACATTTTAGAAAAATGTCAACAAAATTTAACAAATCAATAATTATCTAGTTCACATGAAATACAGAGTGAAGTCTCAGGTTACTATCATCCTCATGGAACTATTCACTAACAGACTGCTATTAGTTTTCTATTACTGCTCAACAAGTTTTTGCCTAAAATAGAAGCTTAAAACAAAATACTTTTTTTTCACTATTTCTGTGGGTCAGGAAATCAGAAGCAGTTTTGGCTCTGTGTGTCTCATTATATGACATCAAGATATTAACTGTGGCGCTGTCCTTTAAGGGTCTGACTGTTACTGGAGGGTCTGCTTCCTACAAAGTTTGTTCCTACAGATGTTGGCAGAAAAGATCCGTTTTTTGCAACGTGGCCTTCCATGGTGCTACTGAGGGGTCCTCCTGCCATGGCAGCTGGCTTCTACCGAACAAGTGATATAACAGGGAAAACTGTACACTGCAATGTCTACTATAACCTCGCCTTGGAAACTGCACACTGCTATTTCCTTAATATCCTTGCAGTTTCGTAAGTCAGCCCTAGGTACTATGGGAGGAAAACAGAAAACTGTGTCAATAATCTGAAGTAATCAATGGGAGTCGCTACCATCTTAGATCATTTAGCAATTACAGTTATAACCAAATGCAAATAGTGACATCATTTTGGAGATTTTGAATTGCATTCTATTGAAATTGATTTATAAGATTCCATGGGTTATTTTAACATAAACAGTAGGATAAATGATGTGTTTGTGTTCATATTTTATAGTCTTAATTTATCAATATCCCATTTCACAATCCACTAAGAATTATCTTCAAAGATGTAAAATAACAATTTTCACTTCCTTTTTGTAAAAAGAAAATGCACTCAAGAGCCTACCACTCTCAAATGGGTTAACCATGTATCATTAACTGTCATCTCTATAACTGAATTTGATAAGGTAAGATAGTGAACAGGATTTATTCTTTGTATTACATAAAACTCAATATGTTCACAATATGCCTGTGGAGAATTACAGCATGTGACCCTTCCTAACTTACTCAGGCTAATTACCAGCTGAATCTAAAGGTAGATTAATATCTTCCATTAAGAACACATTTTACCCTAATTAATTTAAAAATAAGTATCCTGCGAGTTATTATAGCATCACTGACTCAATGGACATGACTTTGAGCAAAATCTGGGAGATAGTTGAGGACAAAGGAGCCTGGCAGGCTACAGTCCATGGAGTCACAAAGTGTTAGATAGGATTTCTTCCTACGAAACAGCATCAATGTGACAACAGTGAACACTTCAAATTTTGGTTGGTCATGAAGCTTTGAAAAAAAATCTCACCTAAACGATCATCTTGTGTACGAGGATGTTCATCCTCCTGTTGATCTGAAGTAATGTGCAGCTTTCAATACAACCGTCTCCCATTTCTAGGGAAAAATGTGGCCTTCATGTATTCTTATTGACTTTATGCAATTTTCTTCAAAGGCATTTCATCAATACAGAACCTTTGCAGAATAACAGTATATATACATATATATCAAAGTTAGTCATCTCTTTTAGGATCCATAAATATTACAGTGCATCCTTCTGAGTGCAGGCATATTTGTTAAATGATCCAGTTTCTCTGAGCTAGTGAATGCTCTGATGCCACAAGATGCAAAGCATCTATTACTATTCATCAGTAGCTAACAGGATTTCTGGCTTTCTATTAATCAGCTGGAAGAGAGGACTATTTATTCACTTAGATGGCAGGTCCTTTGTGATTACAAGAAGCACATGAAGAGAGGGAACACAATTTCAAGAAAGCAAAGAGCAAAGCAAGTAAATGACTGACAAATACCTAATGTAAAGGAAAGCATGTAACATCATCACATCCCAGAAGTCCTCCCAGATTTTTGCTTTTATAACAACTCCTTTACATAAGGAAATAGAAGTATTCTCCTAAGACAGTGATATAGTAACTCTGCCACTTTCAACCTTCATTTTTAAAGAGCTGCTACATATGTAATTCTTCAAAGTGTTTTCAACATTAAAAAAATAACTGTTTAAAAGGAGGAAGCATGAAAGCTTTACCCTTCCACTTAACATACTACAGATTAACTTCTAGCTACTTCTTTTTCATTTCAGAGGGTCAGAAATTTGTTGAGAGGGTACACACATGTGTACACATTTATCTGGAGACTAAAAATCGAGACATTTTAAAAACAACAAGTTAATAATAAAATGGAGAAATAATGATAATAGTATTTATTATTTTATAAAAATAATCACTCCAAGTGGGATATTTTTCAGCTATGTACAGCTGGTTAAACGTTCAGAAACCAATTAAGGTAATCCATCACATCAACTGGCTAAAGAAGAAAACATCACATGGTCATGGGATTAGATGTAAAAAAATCATCTGAAAAAATACAAATTCCATTCATGATAAACAAACTCAGAAAATTAGGCAAAGGGAGAACTTCCCTACCTTGATTTAAAAATCAACTAAAAAAATCTATAACTAACCTCATACTAAATGGTGAACAACTAGAAGATGGAATAAGTAAAACTGTCTTTTTCACAGACTACATGCTTGTCTGTCTAGAAAATCTTAATAGAAAACAAACACCAAACAAAACCAATTATTGCAAAGTTTCAGGTTATAAATACAAAGAAGCTAATACTTTTGTATAATGATATACACAAGCAATGGATAGTAGGAATTTATAATTTGAAAAACACAACATCATTTACTTTAGCATAAATAGAAATGTGGGGGGATGGGGGGAGAAAGAAGAAACCAACATGATGTTGTAAAGCAATTTTCCTCCAATTAAAAAATTCAAAAAAGAAAGGAAAGAAGGAAAGGAAGGGCAGAGAGAGGAAGAAAAGCTTAGGTATAATTTTAATAAAGTATTTGTAAGGTCTATATGAGGCAAATAGAAAGCTCTGATGAGAGAAATCAAAGATGATCTAAATAAAAGCACAACTGTAACAGGATCACACATTAAAAAGACAACATTAAGATTAAAATTTTTTCAATATCTGATCTATAGATCCAATACAATCTTAAATCAAAACTCCAGCAGATTATGTTGTGAATTATCAACTGAGTCTACATAAATGTAAAACTACAAAACTTCTAGAAAATAAGATTAAAGGCAAACTCAGTGAGCTTGTTTTGGTAATGATTTTTTAGAGTGATAACACCTAAAAAGCTCAATCTATGAAAGAAAAAAATAGACACTTTGGATTAGACTTCATTAAACTAAAACCAAAAATGCTCTGCAGGACGTTAAAAAAAAGAAGAGAGAAGCCAAATTAAAAGGGGCAAAGTTCAGAACAAACACTCAGCAAAGAAGATATACAGATGGCAATACGCATACAAAAAATATTTACCATCATATATTATTATGGATTTACAAACTACTATACTATTATAAACCTATTAGAATGGCCAAAGTCTCAAACACTAGCAAACTCAAATTCTGGTATTCTCATTCATTGCAGATGGGAAGGCAGAATGGTCTAGCTACTTTGTAAGAAAGTTTGTCAGTTTCATAGAAAACTCAACATAGATTTACTGTATGATCCAGAAATAATTTTCCTTGATATTATAAAAATGAGGTGACAATTTATGTCCACACATAAACCAGCACCTGAATTTTTATAGGAGATTTATCCACAACATACACACAGCTTAAAAAAAAAAAATCAGTATCTCTTCCATCTGAAAGATCATAACCAAAACAACAGATGAAACCAACATGATGTAACAGGCTTAAAACATAAACAATAATATGTTTAGGATATATTTGTATTTTCCTTTGCAGGATATACAAGGCAGGAAGAACCAATTTTCTCATTGCTGAACTGACAAAAATTAGAAGGAACCAAGATGTCCTTGTAAGGTGATAAACACACTGTGGTTGGTAAATGCTTACAATGGAATATGTTGAGGTATGTGGATCATCCCCTACCTCTTAATGCTTTTGGCTGCTCTAATAATTAAATGGGCACAAGACAACTTAACAGGAGAAAACAAACAAATTTAACTTTGTACATAGAAAGGGCCCATAGATAAGGAATCTAAGATGTGATAAAAGCAGGTTGTTTATATATGTTCTACACAAACAATTAATTTTCAAATAACAAGACAAAGAAATTTAGGCTTGGGGACTTATGAAGAAACTCATTTGTTTACACAGACTTCTTGGCCCCAAATTCCTTCTTTTTGGCCATAATGAAGTGCCTCTTCCTCCTAGTACAGGGAAGTTATTTGGCAAACGAGAGATTTATTATCAGTTTTCAGGGATCAGAGAGGACGGTCATAGGGTCCTTCTTGCATAAGTTGTTTCCCAAGTAATTTTCACTTAAGATAATGTATATGCCAGTTTAGCATATTTGGGAGGTGGCCTGCTCTGAATTCCATCAAATGTTATTCAACAATAAATAGAAATAAATTATCAAGTCACAAAAAGCCAGGAAGGAACTTTAAGCCCATATTTGTAAGTGAAAGAAGGCAATTCAAAAAGGCTCAATATAATTTCAACTATATGACATTCTGGAAAAAGCAAGACTATAGTGACAGTAAAAAACATCAGTGATCACCAGTGGTTCAGGTGAAGGGGAAAGGGTAAGTCAGTGGAGAATAGGTTTTTTCTTTTTTTTTGATGAATAGTGAAATTATTCTGTATCATACCATAATGGTAGATGCATCATGGAATGCATTGGCCAAACCAAAACATTACAAGAAGATAAATCCTGATATCAACTATGGACTTTACTTAAAGTCATGCATTAATACTGGTGCATCACCTGTCATAAATGTACCACACTAATGCAAGATGTAAATAATAGTAGAAACAATGTAGAGAAAGTGGAGGAGTAGTATGGGAATCTATGCTTTCTGCCCAATTTTTCCGTAAACCTGAAACTGCTCCATCAAACATTCCATTAATCTGTTCAAAAAATACATTTTTATTAGTCTCAATACTAAAACAGTATAATTACATTTGTAGTATTTCATTATAAAAATAGAAGACAGTAAAATCTACCGATTTTTCTTTAGAAATCTGAGAGATTCTGGGCTATTTACACATTGTCTTCCAGAGACAAGGTTTTGTCCTTCATTAGAGATATTTTTTTTAATTCAATGTGATTTTAAACTATTGCCTTAAATTCTACTTTAACTGATGTTATTTTTATCATTTTAACTCTACAAAGGTATGAAAACTCTGAACCACCCTGCAATAGACACATATAACTTCTTAAAAGATGTCATTTTCATCTGAAAGAACACAACCAAGTCTCATATGTAAAACTAAAAGATAAACTATAATTTACTGAGTGTATATTCCATTTTTCTTTTTTCAGTCACTAATGGAATGTAACTTTTTTTTAAGATATACATGAACTTATTTCCAAAACAGAAGGAGACTTACAGATATTGAAAATAAACTTATGGTTACCAAAGGGGAAATCTGGGGGAGGCAGGGAGATGGGATAAATCAGGAGATTGGGATTAATATATACATACCACTATTTGTAAGATAGAAAACCAGTAATAACCTACAGTATCATAGAGAGAACTCTACTCAACACTCTGTGATAGCCTATATGAAAAAATAATCTGAAAAAGAATGAATATATGTATAACTGAATCAATTTGCAGTATACCTGAAATCAACAAAACACTGTAAATCAACTACAATGCAACAGATTAAAAAAAAAAAATCAAGCTCCACTTGCTGCTTGTCAGCAGAGAGCAACTGGCCTGCACTCAAGCAGTCAACAGGTGAAAGTAGAAACGTGCCATCTAATCTCATTTAAATGTGTGGCCACGGTTAAAAGGGGAAAAAAAAGTTTAATGATTTTCTTAAATTATGGTAAGTAAACCATCATTCAAGCTGGTGAGTTATCAAGACCACTTGATAGAAATCAAGGACCATTCCGGTGGAATACAGGTTTTCCTTTTAGAAAACAGAGCATTCCTATAAAATCTGGGGTGAGCTAAAATGGCTGCTAGGGATGCGTGCTGCCTCTATAAAAATGATTGGCTGGAAGACAAACAACACTCTGCTTTTTTCATAAAAGCAAAAATTTGTTTCAAATTTCTTTCTGTTAATGAACACTGGTATTGCTGGAGGTCTTTCCTAAAAGCAAAGAGGCTTAAAAGCAAAGGAACAACAGCAAACCAAGGGGATAGTTTTATTTCAGTGGTTGTGAGACTGTACTCAACTCCTAGTACTGCACAGCCAAGTAGGAATTTACAACCAAGGGCCAAGCTGGGCGTCAATGGATGGATCAAAAAATTACTAATGAAATAGCAGTGCTAAGGGGGATTCTGGCTAAGGGACCTAAATAAGATTCTCGCTGAGGGTAAGCCAACATAATGAGAAACTGGGGAACGGTGGAGGATGAGGAACCTGATCTCAGGTGGAAGTTGGGGACAGTTGATCTTGCTGGAATAACCTAACAGAGTCCTTGTGGAAACCAGGATTTACAAAGAAACACACAGCTAGCCTAAGAAGAGGTTCAGAAGCGAGTAAGTTTGCTCCACAAAGAATTTTTGTCCCTTGGAAGGGTCGCAAAACAGTCTGAATCAACTTAACAACTAAACACCACCTTGCATAGGCGGCCCTCAGTGCCATCCTGGAATCCTGCCCAAAGCACCAGCATTTCTCAAGCTCTCTGGCGCAGGGTCTCAACGACCCTGGCTGTCGTTAGTATTTAAGGTCTGTCCGTCCAACAAGCAAAACAGAAACTCAAACAGGAAGAAGAAATGCTCCACCCTTATCCACCAGCAAGAGTCCAAGCTCTTATTCCCACCTCCACCCTCTATTACCTGAGTCTCCTCTGGGAGGAAGCGGAGAACTAATAATGCAGAATTGCAGAACAAATGCCCTGTTAGAACAGACCCTGGACCACCTAGGCTGGAACCCGGGGATAGGAATACAGGGCCACAGAGTCAAAATGACCCTGGTTCCAAGTCGGGTAGCAGCAACCGTCGCGCATGCCCCTCAGGAGGCTCATCGTCATTTTCCCAGAATCCTGCTCGAGGGAGTTCTTTCTTTCCCAGGACATCCTACTAATGGGCCAGCTGGATTCTCTGTCAGAACCCAGAGGTCCTCCATGCTATCCTACCTGAAGTTTGAGACTCTGAACTCACTGCTATTTTCAGTCCATACAATTTCCTGAGCTTCCTGATAACCAAGCAGCTTTTACTTCAAGCTCCCGTCCCTGCCCTGGGGCTATTTGCCTACTGCTATCAACAATTACCACCATTTTATCTCCTATTCGGAGAGTGGGAGGAACCCTTGGACCCGCAAAAGCTGCCCCTTGTTAATATCTAGAATAAAGTGCCCCAGACTTCTGGTAATGAAAGAGACCTGTCATAAAATTTTTCAAACACACTTCGCACATCATATATTATTAAATCTCCCCTGGTGCATAATATTACACGATTTGAAAGAGGGCATTCTGGATTCACCATAATTGGGCTGTGAAACCTTGCGTCTCCATGTACAAGGATTGCTAGTGAACACTGAAAACACTTCAGTTGCCATGAAAATACTCCTCTCAGATCACTCAGTGCAAGGAGCATATTTGGGTAGTTTATCTTCTACTGCCTCTGTATGTGATATCTCATCACCACATCAACAAAAGATGTCATTATTCTTCAAAAAGACCAGCGAGACATTTAGTTGTAAATCGACCCCATTGGAGTAAAGCTAACTTCCCTTCAGGAGAACAGTCCCTCATTCAGGATTGATGCCTGGTCTGTCAGTTCACATTTCTTTCCCTCAGAGCCTCAGCCCACACTATCAGGAGGCTTATCAGAAGACTGCGTGG
>SJYV01022203.1:17508-80292 GCA_006410875.1 Neotragus pygmaeus | reverse complement strand
CATCACTATGAACAAAGCTAGTGGAGGTGATGGAACTCCAGTTGAGCTGTTTCAAATCCTAAAAGATGAGGGTTGTGTTTTATTTGGTGGGAATTTTTAGGATTTCAAGCCTGGGAGACACCATCTCAAGTAACCCCGAAAGAACTGTTCCAAGCAGGCAGGGGAAGGAGTCAGTTTATATAGAAGTGTGTAACAAACATCAAAGATTATTGTGAATTAAGGAAAAGCAGGTATCTCAAATTAAGGAATATAGCACTCTTCTCTGTATGGGAAGATGCAAATGTCTGGGTACAATGAAATCATTCCTTTCATATGCATCTCAGCTATCTGGGGCCAGCATCCTGCTTTTGATTTTTCACATCCTTAGTTCCTCATTCACCATTCACTGTAGAGTATCAACAGTCAACAGCTGCTGGATTGCAAGCATTGTTCTCCCTTTTTCAGCACTCTTGGGGCTCAGAAATTCACATCTGTAGGCCCCAAATCACCAATGGCTGCGGCATCCTTGTTTACTGATATGGCAAGGAATACTCCATTTCACATCTTGAGAGTATTTCAAATCCAAAAAAGGAGGGAAAGGAGGATTGTTCACTGATCATAGGAACATGTAACTGCTAGAACTCATTTTTAAACTCATGTCTATTGATCAATGACAGTTTTGTATCGGGACCCACATGTGGTACTTCGACTTAAAAGTTTTAATGGTATGTTTGGTCTTTGTCCCAGTTCCTGACACAGAGCTCCTAAAATCCTTGGGATTTCTCTAAGTGAATAGAAATTATGGTGACTTTTGTTATGTCAATGAGATGTCTTTTAGAAAGCCCCTAATGGGGCTGCTTGCCAGGGGAACCAGCCCTGTGATTAGAGGGTTGGAATTTCCAGTCTAAACCCCTCATCTCCAGAGAAGAGCTGAAGATTGCATTCAATCACCAATATTCATTGATTTAACCAGTCAGGGCTGTTATGAAGCCTCTTTAAAAACTCAAAAGACTTCAGAGAGCTTTCATGAACACGTGAAGATTTGGGGAGAGTGGTGCACTTAGGAAGCATGGGAGCTCCATGCCCGACGTGCCTTGCCCTTTGTGTCTCTTCCATTAGGCTGCTTCTGAATTACATTCTTTTATAATAAACTGGTAACGGAAGGAAGGGGTTTCCCAGGTGATGCAATGGTAAAGAATCCACCGGCCAATGCAGTAGACGCAGGTTCAATCCCTGGGTCAGAAGATCCCCTAGAGAAGAAAATGGCAACTCACTCCAGTATTTTTGCCTGGGAAAACCCATGGACAGAGGAGCCGGGGCGGGGGGATACAGTCTATGGGGTCCCAAAAGAGTCCGACACAACTTAGTGACTAAACAATGACATTGGAAGCGACTATTACCCTAAGTTCTATGAATCACTATAGCAAATTAATTGAACCTAATGATGAATTGTGGGAGACTTAGCAAATTATAGTCGGTTGGTTAGAAGCAGAGGTGATAACCTGGACTTGGAATTGGCATTTGAAGCGGGGTAGGGGTGCAGTCTTGCAGGACTGAGCCTTTAACCTGTGGGATCTAACACTCTCTCTGGGTAGATCATGTCAAAACTGAATTGCTTGGTACTGTTGGAAAACACCCACACACCAGACCATGCCTTTGGAAGCCAGCCCCAAACTTCTGAAATTGGCTAATTAGCAACAAATAGCCTTACTCCAGTGACCTCAATTCCTTGACTGATGCTCAACAAATCCCTAAAATGCTCACTTCTGAAAAACTGGCCAATCCTGAACTCCAGTTTCTCCCAAACTCTTAATAAAATTAGCGGGAGAGGGGCACCAGTAAGTCCATCAGAGAACCCAGCAGCGCACAGAGAGCTTACACGCCTTCATCCTCCTCCAGGCCAACTCTCTCCACACTGTGTGAGCACCCCAGCAAATTGTGGGTAGACACATCCACCTGAGTTTACACCTCGGCTCCCCCACCTTCCAGCTATGTGACTTAGGACAAGTCACTCAAATGCTCTGAACTTGTTTCCTCTACGTATTTCCAGATCAGGATACAGCACATGGTCTGACTGGCCGCCTTCTCTTCCAAAAGGAACTACACGATATCATTAAGTCAACAACTGGCCTTCTCGACTGCATCCCTCGAATCCTTACAGCCTGCTGGTACCCAGATCTCAAAACAAAAATCCACGCATAAACACTTAACAATGGTGTGCTAAAGTAATGACAACCATCGTGATGGACTAGAAAGATTCTGCCACCTCCACTGGTATCTTTGTGTACACTGCTGCTCCCTCCTTAGGGACAGCTCTTGGATGAGTCCCCATAATGCTCAGCTCTCCAAAAGGAACACTCAGTTCCAACTGAGTCAGTATCTTTCTGGCCTACCATGTATAATTGATAAGGTACCACTTACACCCAATCACCGTAAGACCTTCCATCCAGAGGTCCTCCCTAATTCTTCAGTCTGTTGATTTTCTATTTATTCCAGTCCCCTTTCTGCATACTTATAAAATCTGATTCTTATGTTCTCAATTTCACATAGGAATTCTGCCTCAACATACAATTCAAGTTAATAAAGACAATGATTAAACTGAGAATCTGAAAATCAACCTTGATGGGGGAGTAATAAGGTTTGGAAGGATTTATGAGTACTTTAAGACATGCAGAATAGATTATTCAAAGGCATCTATTATTTTATGGTGATTCTGGGAACTTATGCGATGAAGTAATAGCTGCTCAGTCATGCCCAACTCTTTGAGACCCCACGAACTGTAGCCCACCAGGCTCCTCTATCAATGGAATTCTCCAGGCAAGAATACTGGAGTGGATTGCCATCCCCCTTTCCAGAGGATCTTCCTGACCCAGGGATCAAACCCGGGTCTCCTGCATTGCAGGCAGATTCTTTACCGCTTTGAGCTACAGGGAAGTCCTCCGTGATAGGATAACCCTTGTACAAATCCTACCCTCGAGGTAGGATATGTAGGAGCCAACAAGTAATGAAGCCAAAATAGATAATGGGCCATCAAGAGGAAAAAAACACAGTGGCTTTCAATATATTATTAGAAGTTAGACCAAAACTCTTTGGAGAATTAGTTCACTGGTAACAAGTACAGCTGCAGCTCTCTTTAATCATCATACATTTATCCTAAGACTTCTACAGAACACTAGTTTGAATTTCAGATATTCAGATTAGGCAATTCTGAGATGTCTCTGCTAGAAAGTGTCAGAGGGAAAACCAAACCTCTTCAGCATGCTTTCTCGAGGCCAGAGTTCTTCATAATCCACTCTCCAGGGAGCAACTGCAAAAGAATTTCCTTCAGAGGACTGAATACTTTTCTTTGGGAAAAGAGATTTACATTTTAAATGATGTTTTAAAAAAATTTCCATCTAATAGCTACAGTCAATTTTTGTTTTTCAGTTTCCAATTATTATTCTCAGCACAGGCTACTTAACATAATTTCTCAGCAAGTACACTTCTATACATGGGATGATTTTATTTTTTGATAAGGCAATTGAAGATAAATGTTAGGAACCAGTTGGGGGGAGGGTGGGGAACCCAAAGTATTGTCTGTTCAATGTGCCAGAAGTGGTGAACATGCCTTATTTTGGAATACCTCCTGCACCACAAGCTTAGCTTAGGTACACAGGGCCAGAAAGCTTGATGTATTGTTTGCTCACGTGATAGGTTTCTTTTTTCTTTCCTTTCTAGCTATAACAAAGTTCCAAGGGCAATTCTTTTCTAAAGAAATCACAAAAGCTTTTCTCTAAGCTTCTGCCTAAAAGTTATTCTTCCCACCAGAATTTGGGAAGAACATTCAAATGAGTCATTTCAGTATGATGTAACCACGTCACAGCATCATGGGAACTAGGTCCTGCCTTTCTATAGGTTCACACAAATGAAGAAAGTTCAGAAGGAGCTGTTTCCCACCTCACTTTTGTAGCCTTGGGGCTGACTTGATGATACTTGAAATACTTTAAAACTACCTTGTGTGCTGTGCTTAGTTGCTCAGTCATGTCTGACCCTTTGCAACCCCATGAGCTGCAGCCCACCAGGCTCCTCTGTCCAAGGGGATTCTCCAGGCAATAATACCGAAGTGGGTTGCCATGCCCTTCTCCAGGGGATCTTCCCAACCCAGGGAGAGAACTCAGGTCTCCTGCACTGCAGGCAGATTCTTTACCATCTGAGCCACCCAGGGAAGTCTAAAACTACCTTAAGGGGTTTTTAAAGAGAAAGCCACGAAAAGAGAAAAATAAACAAATCAGTTCTGAAACCAAACACAAATAACTTTTTTATTTATGGGGTATTGTTTTACATCAATTCCATTAAAATCTAAAACCAGTTTGCTGTACTCAAGTTAGGTGGCATAACAATATTTCAGTTAAGCTGGGAGTCACAGACTTGCACACGTTTATGAAGGTGATGCAAATACTGACGACACGAAGCATTCACAGTTACAGGTTAGCTGCAGTTCACTGACAGTAACCCCCGAGAGAAATGACTTCATGAAAAGAAGCAACCCACATTTTGGTCTCATTTACAGACACCCAACAATTTAGTTGGTCAATGGATTCTATACATTTATTATACAACATATGAAAGAATAAAAGATAAGGCTTACAGAGGTATTTTAGCAGTTGTAAGAGTAAAAACCAAGGACACAAACTAACTTTTAAAGCTTTCTGTATAAACTTCAAAAGCACTGTTAAGATGGAGACTGAGAGGCAACAGAAGTCTGTTGTTAATCCAGATCCTAGAAGTCTGTCTAGTCAGCTTTATAAAAACTTAGTTCAGAGGTCATGCGTCAAACAAGCTGCACGTAACATTATAGAGGGTGATTATGGCAAATAAAATAATGCAATTTCTGACCTACCGCAACAGTAAACATCTAAAAGTTGGATTCCATTATCACATAGTATTGCAACGTGGAGGCCAAAACGCGACAGAGAGAGAGAAAAGGTGATGTAGGCGATAAAGAAAAACCAGAAAAAGGCACCCTCATTTACTTAGCATTTGCCCATAAATAAGTGCTTGGTGACTGCTCAACTTATGTAACTTAGGGAGATTTTTATGAAAAAATATCTTATTACTTCTGGCTCTTCTTCCCCTTAAAAATAACTGCATAAAATCACAGAAACCAAGGGCAAGCACGCTGAAGTCACATTTATTTTTCAAGGGGATTCAGAGATTATTTGGCCATTTCTAAATAGGCAAGATCATCCTTTTGGAGTACTTACTTCCATGTTATACATCATGAAGTAATTTTTGCTTGGCTTTTCCAAAACCCCTGTCATCAAAATGTTCATTGTGTGTTAAAATGTAACATTTTCCCTGTAGCCACCCTCTTATTTTGGGATTAACTGTGCTTACTGTTAAAAAATTTTCCAGTTTCTTACAGTACCTTTTAAAATAATTTCATTGATGATTTCTATTTGCTTTAAACAAAACTAGAGTTGATCGAATTTAAGAACTGCTGCCTTTAAAGTGTGATTTGTTAACTTCATGGGATCCTTTTGAAAATGAATCAAGTTCTTTACAGGTTGGAACCTGCCTATAGCCAGTCGCCAACGGAGTTAACAGGCACCCGTCGGAACGGAAGCCCTTTCAACACGCTGGTCTCAGGAGCTGTGCTTGCTGTCAACGTCTTCTGTTCTTTTCAGGGATGAATTTGTGCAAACTGGTGTGAATGTGTAAAGTAGAAGGGGAGTCTACAGCTTCTAAACAAGGAATGATTAAGTATGCTTAATCACTACAGAGTTTTTCAAACTTCTGGTTTATTTCACAGCAAACCAACCTTTCTATTTGGTAGAAAAAGGAAGTGAATTTCATTCTACCAGATCATGATTTTGTATATGCACACACACTGTATATACATACAAAATTCCTGTCTTTGGTGGTTCAGTTAGGGAAAAACAAAATATGAAACTCTGAACACTGTTTGCAAAGAAACTATGAAATCGTGGTCAAACAGTAGCATTGTCTGTGTGCTTTACACATATAATGCCATTTAAAGGTTCACATTTGACCCAAAAGGTTTTGGGGCCAGGTTTTGAAATAATCTGAACCTCTTCCAACTGTCACATGTTCAGTCATGGATTCTGCTCACAACTATGCATTTACTTGCTCAGATGCACCAGTAGCTTTCACTTGGTTCTAAGTCATTAGACTATCTAATGACGGTCTAGGTCGTTAGACTATTGTGTTCTCACAAAATTTTAGGGACTAAATTAAGTCATTCAATAGCACCAGAGAGTTGAGGGAGAAGCATGTTTTTTATACATTTCCTTGAGAAGGGCTAAGACAAGAAAAGAAAAAAAACAAAAACATAAAATACAAACCTAAAAATACAGTCCCGTTTACTCCTGTTTCCTCACCCACATAAATAATGGCTATCACCTCTCTGTACATATTACTCAGGTAATGACGAGCGGCCCCTCCAGGAAAGGTCCTACCGTGTAATAGTTTTTAGCTCAATGCTGGTGGTGTCGTGTCCACTGCCTGCAATGGACATTCTGCCAGGAAAAGCCTAGCATGAAAGAAACAAAAAAAGGAAAACAAAACAAAACACCTCTCACTTATAGTATAGTTCTTCCCCCCACCCGCCCCCGCAAACCTAGAAAATCAGACACCATGAAAGCTTAACTACAAATTCAAGCCACAACTAAAAGTGCTCTGCAGTTATAAATTGCCAGCAAACCATTAGGTTTTCATGGAGGCGGCAAAATAAATTTTACTTAGAATGGCATAGAAAGCATCAGCAGACCAAACACTGACTAGAAGAATGCAAAAGGAAAAAAAAAAAAGCACTAAAAAAGTGTACAAGGGTTTAAAACCAATGGGAAAAAAGGTGCAATTGTAATTTGTTCATCTGTACCTATATTCAAACTATGACAGCTTAAACATTAGAAAATCAAAACCTATATACTGCATGGTGGAAATGACCTGTGGCATGGTATGGGTCTATATGTTCAATTATTCTAACTTTAATCATTTCAAAATGCTAATATTTAAGTAAACCAAATTAGATTTGGCATAATGCCTCTGAAAAGTTACGACTCCCACCTCCTTCCAAAGTTGGCCTCTTAAATAATAAGGTTAATTCTGGCAACATTTGCATATGGTAATAGCTGTTCTGTCTTGTGTTCTGAAATGCTACATTTTGAGACCAAAGAAAAGTGTAATTGGGTCATTTGAAAAAAGGGACTAGAAATATGCCACAAAAATTATTTTACAATACATTTTTGCAGAAATAATCTCTAGGTGAAGCTTTGTCTTTTTATACACATATACAAAATTTAAACAGCAATATACACATAATCACAGTGAGGACGTT
Source organism: Neotragus pygmaeus (assembly GCA_006410875.1). Taxonomy (NCBI): domain Eukaryota; kingdom Metazoa; phylum Chordata; class Mammalia; order Artiodactyla; family Bovidae; genus Neotragus; species Neotragus pygmaeus. Next base: position 72,974 of record SJYV01022203.1, on the reverse strand, counting down.
GGCAAATTCACCAATCTGTAGTGTAAATACAAACTGCAAAGCAGCCTTCCAAGAGAACAATGCTACACAGCAAGCAGAGCTGGCCCATTCAATAGCAAACACCAACACGTCCCTGCCAAAGGGAGACAGTGCAAGAAAAGCAGCATGCGCTTGGATACAAACAGCAATTTATGGCTAATGGTTGACATAACTGTGGTAACAGTGACTCTCTCGCTGCTATGCATAAAGTCCTAGGACATCTGTTTGTCTTTATACCACTCCACAAACTCGTCCAACAAAACTGGCCCTGGAGAGAGAGAAGAGAGGGAGGGAACAACACAGCTATGAGACTTCTCAGAGGCTGAGGAGCAAATGCGCCGGGGGCAGGGGGAAAACGACACCCGCCCAGTACTTACACGCTCCATCTTCATCGTAATTGCTGAGGTCAAGGTTAATTGTTCTGCTAAACTCTAGCACATTGCACCACTGGTCTTTATTAATAACTTTATATTTTGATTGCTGGTGGAGGAAAAATAATATGAATTACTAACAGAACAAATCAGACCGTTTCAACTGCAGTGACAATCAACTTGATAAAAGCTCACAAAGGTTAACACTTTCCATTTGAGGTTTGTTAGGCACTATTCTAGGAGAAGGGTGACAAATGGCGAGAGGGGAACTTTTGATGACAATCACACAAATATTATGGGGGCTCAACGTAAAACAACAAATGCATCAAAGAAACACAACTTTACATCCCTAGAAGTGAAATTTCTAGATGGCAAAAGCCCTTTTATGTAAAAGAGGGATAATATCCATTTCACAGAGATGTGGTAAGGATTAAGGCAGATAATTTCTATAATTTATGAAAAGCACTTTATTGAGTGTGTGGCACACAGTAAGTGTTAAATAAAGAGTTGCTCCCATTAACAGGCCCTGACATGAACATCATGCTTCCTGTCAAGCTGTCAGCTAACGGCACATGCCACTGTGGATTTACTCAACGAGACCTTGCTAAGAGCTGCAAGCAGTCTCAGGACTAGGTGGTCCAGCCACTGAAGAGTTATTGTTCTAATAATTAAAAACTTGAATCTGATCATAAAAGAACTAAGAAGAGCCATGAAATAGTTTTTCTCTTCCTCCCAGACAGGAAAAAGGCCACGTGCATATTTCAAAATACAGTATTCCTGTATAAAAATCTAAAAATAAAACCCAGTCTGGTAATTCTTAAATCTTTGCCATTAAAATCGGGAACACGGAAAACAAAACAAGTACATAAAAAGCAAAGAGAGTTGAGCCAATGGTTTGGAGGATGGAAACACAAGAAAAGCTCAAATGAAAGGATTACTGGGTCCTTTTAAAAGAAAAATGCAAACTGGTGTGAGAGAGAGAACAAAGCACAGACTATAAGTGTAACTTTCTAAGCAACTGAAAGCAAAACCTAGTCACTGAAACAGTTGATGATGCTCCTGGAACTGTGTGAAGTCAAACCTGCTGTAGTCTTTTAGCTATACAAGGACCTTCACACCCAGTCTTAAATTCTTCCCAGCCTCCTGAGATCAGGAGCCCATTGCTACTCACTTTCCAAATGAAGCTAACACTTCTGAGGGTTGTCAGAGAAACTGGAAGAGGTCACTGGTATATACGGGCTGTCATGTAAACAAGTGCTTCTTACATTAAAAACCTGTTTTCATACCTTTCTTCAGGAATCCCAGTTAGTAATGTTAAAAGCAAATTTCAATAACAGTTCTCAAAGAAGCCTGTCAGTTAGAAGTTTTTCTGGACCATTACACCAACAAGTTGTAAGGAAAATTATTTCAAGAGTGAAGCTGGAGTCAGGGTAAAGTCCAGGAATTTCTCCAAGATCCAACACCCTCTTCCTTTCAAGCAAAAAGCAATTTTTAAAGGGGTTTAGGGACTGGAGGGCAAGAAGGAGGCTATATATGACAACCCAAGTAACTCAGACTTTCATCTCAGGTTCTTCCAGGTCTTAACAATATTATTACATTGGCATCAGAGCCAGTTCCTAATAACCAGCAGCTCAGAATTTCTCTCATTAATACTTAGAGCAAACGAACGATAACAATGGAGGGAAGTGCTGGGTTCTTTCAAACACAGACGTGAAGAAAATTTAAATTGCAGGAGATACCAAATGAAGGAATTGGCCACTGAGACTGAAGCTGCTTGGAGATGAGAGTGGGTAAGGACTTGTTACGGACTGAATTTAGTGAGAGTGGATGGCTGTTCTCTAACCTTCACTTCATAAAAGTGGAGCTTCACCTAAAGCCACAAAATAAGGTAAAGCTTGTTTTACTCTCGTTATAAAAAGCAGGAAATCCAAACACAAACAGAAGGGGGAAGGGAGAGGAAAGGCCAGAGCGGCGCGGTCTGGCGCATTTGCAGGGGGGCCAGGGTGCGTGCGCAGTGCACGCATGGAGACGCTCGGGACTCAGGAAAGTGGTCAGTGGCAGCAAGTATGTCGCCACGGCTCCTACAGGCAGAGAAGCCCGACAAACAGAAAAGCACAGAGAAGGGTCAAGTAGAGTACACTTGGCAGTTCTAAGCAAGCACACATACATTCCACAAAACAGCAATGTAGTACCTCTAAGAATTGGTGAAAAACTGGAAAAAGGGGCCAGATTTTTCCTAGTAACAGTCCCAACATGCACTTGGCAGTGTTTATGTCTAGGCTTCGCTGGTCCTTTTCCTGTTCAACAAACAAAAACAAGGATGAGCCAGGTGCCCCCAAATAATCTGTTTCAACAATCCAAATTCCTATTTCACTTCAGTGAGGAATCAGTAAACAGCTCCTGTATCATACACCATAAAACCCTCAATCAAGACTAAGGTAGAGGGGAGGGGAGGTGGTCAGACATAATGAAAGGATTAAACAGTTTTGTACTATAGAGTTTTATTGTGAGAAAGATTCGTATCAATTGAATGATTACCCTAATCTATGATTATTTCATGGGATATGATTGTTATCTGTGATTATTTCTTGGGATAAATAAAAATCCATAACTCAACCACTAGCTGTTTGACATTAGTGATTATTATCAACATCATAATTACTGATCCCCAAAACCTTTAATTTAACTAAATAGAGTTTAAAGGTTTCAAATTTCATGCTTAGGAATCAGGTTTCCTTGAAAAAAAATCTTTCTTCCACCAATTTTATTTCACTGGTAAATGTTTTTTTGGCACCTAAAAATTATGGATTTCAGTGGAGCTCATGAACATTGGGGCACTGGAGAATCTTCCATCCCCCACCGTGGGGGAAAGCTGTATGTCCACCTGTCTACTGGCCACAGTGCTTCTTACCTTAGATTTGCTGCATGCGACATCTCCTAGCAGAACACCCCTAACTAACAGTCAAGTGAAAGACGACAATGCATGAGGAATCCAGAAAAGACATTTACATAAACCTGAATGTGGGCAGATTAAGCTCCTTCTACTTATATTTACAATTAAGAATGCTAATTTCTCACTGATCTTTCTTACAAGATTCCATTTGGGAACTAAAAAGTGGGCAGTTTCTATGAATAAGGACAGAGGACCTGGGACCTTGAGTGGTAACCTTAGACATCAAATGCTAGCTAGCCTCGTCATGGTATCTTAGTTTTCAAAGAAAGTTTGCAAAGTATCTTTCTACAAAGGGAGAAAGTGCCTGGCTGTTTCATGTGGAGTGGAATCTATGTTCACCAGATTAAGGGAGGATGCATGACCCCGTGCTGGCCACATATGCAGCCACACATACCTCCTGATAAAGCTGTTATCTCAAGGATTCTAACAGTGAAGTGCTCGTAAGTACAAGGAGAATTTCTCGCCCTGACACTGATTTTAAAGTAAAGGACTTAACCAATACAGCAAGCGTAAGCGCCTCACTCAATAGCCAAGAATGGAGATGTGCGACGGGTCTGCCTTTCGGCCCCAGTTGTGCGGCACGACGACCATGCAACCACAGGCGGGGTCAGATGGCTCTCAGTCACCCGGCCCTGTCCTGGCCACACAGCTTAAGTCTGAGGAGGGCTCCACAGTTCAGGACAAGGAGGGGCCTGCCCTCCACAGCCCGTCCTGCCCTCCCCTGGCCACGTACATGGCTCTGCTCAGGGGTGCAGGGCTCACTCTGAGGAGAGGACAACAGTGGGAAGGGCGCCCTCCTGGGGGCCCCACTTCTGCCCCCGAGCCTCATGGGGTGTTGCACTGCATGGCTTGTGCTTCCGCAATGCACTGTGCAAGGAAACAGCAGACTTCCTCTTGTCCTGTCACCTGGGTGCAGCAGCAGCAGCACTCCCCGCTATGGAGCACCCTCCACAGTCCCATGGTAGAAAATCAGGGACCTGCTGGAAACGCACGCGGCACCACGGGACCGGGCCCCGGTTGAACACCAGCTCAGGCAACGCTGGGCTGAGGGCATGGACGCTCTGGAAATGCTCTCCCTCTGAGGAGCCTGTAGTCGCTCACTAGACCTAAAGTCGCCAGTCTTGCCCTGATACACACACTGTGCCTTCCTTCTTCCAACACCATCCACGTCCCCATCACAATGGACATACACTAAGGTGACAGAAAAGGAGATACAGAGGACCTGGACAGACTCTTGGAAACAGTGCAACCATCTGACAAACTGGTGATCATGAAGGATTTCAATGCATGTGTTTGGCAGCGATGCCAAAACATGGAGGGAAGGCATCAGACTCACAGGGCCGGAAAGCTGAACAGCACTCACTCACTCCTGCTCTGCCAGGGTGCCAGCCAGCAGCTCGCAATCACTAACACCATCTTCTGCCTAGCAAACAAGAGAGAGATATTATGGAGGCACTCGCGATCTGAACAGTGGCATCTCGCGGATCACCAGTGTTGCCTGTGGGGGGATGTGAGGCTACGTGCAAAGGACCATGACTGCAAACACTGCGGATTCCTGCGGACAGCACAACCGAGAGATCCCAGAGCAAACATCCACGAAACAGCAAAATGGAGACACGCCCGGGGGCTCTCTGACAGTCATCCTAATGGCATTCTCAAAGGTGTTCCCAACTAAGTGACCTGAATCTCCCAGGATGCTGTGAAGCAGCCATCAACACTGAGTGTTGTTTTTTTTTTTTTAAGTCACCTTAACAAATCCAAGGAATACAGCTAAAAACATCTAGAAGCCCTTCGAAGGAAATTCAAACAGTACGCCGTCAACACTGACCCTGTGACTCTGCTTGTGGAGCATCAGGGTACGATAGGCAGACTTCAGCATCTCAAGGTCAGAATCTAAGCAGCAAGCACCTTGAGACAGACTGTCCAGAGTCAACCAGCACCCCCAAAGGCCCATCAAGGCTAAGGGGAAAGCAGCAGAACCGCTCTCCCTATCCACCCCTTGACCCACAATGTGCAGGTATGTATTTCATGAAGTTTCATTTTTCTAAGACAACAAAATAAACAACTTTCATTGTATCCATCAAATACTAGTAGGAACCAAGCAGGTTCCACACACACACACCAAAGATCTATTAACCCCCTTACAATACACAACTAGATTCTGCTTTGTGGTCTTCCTTAAACACATATTTTTAAAAGCAGTTACAGATGTTATTTGCAGCTATAAAACCAAAGGATCCTACTCTGAATATTCTAAAAAGCTATGTTTCATATATGGAACGAGAATGCACTCCTCAAGCTAAAGACTATTAACCACTAATGTAGTGAATAATGAAGTTTTATCAAGTTCTGATTTGACGTTCAACTTTGAAAACAAACAGTGTTTTTGCTTATGTACAGGTCTTCCTGTAAGATGTGAAAGTTAAGCATTTTTTTTTTCTTAAATGGCACAAGTGACACAAACTAAAACAAAATAATTAATCAATTGTAAACATGTAAATATAAATATTACAAAAATGATTCTCCAAACATCTAGGTATTCAGATACGCTACGTCACAGACCTTTGTCAGATGACCAATTTCCAATTTTCCCAAAGTTTTAATAGCTTAAAGACTTGCACTTGAAAAAGGGGAATGCGGAATTACTAAAATTATAAAGAAAAAAATCTTTAACATTAAAAAAGACATCCGAGATGTAAGATTTCGAGAGAGGCTAGAATATATAAGAAACAATATGTAAGTGTCCATGATCACAAACATGTTGAATGGTGACAACCCAGAAACTGGTGACAATGTACGTGAAATCAAAAGACTGTCATTGAAGACCTGTCATACAGGCCACAGAATTTTTATTTGAAATCATGGGGATTACAAAATATAGAGAGACAACGCAGTCTTCCTTATCACGGTTCAACAAACATAAGGTAAAGAACCTGAATCAATGTGGTTGTCTACAAAGCTGAAAACACAGCACATCACAGTTTTCTGAATGGGAGTTTTTTTTGTTTTGTTTTTTGTTTTTTAAACAAGCGAAAAGGTCTTAAAACTCATGAGTGCCCTCTCACTGGGAAGAGTGAAACTAAAACAAGATGCTTAGGGAATTTACTCAGCATAGTTCTCAAATAACAATGCTTGCAAGGCAATTACTTAATTAAGCTCAACTGCTGACAATTCCTTTAAAACATAAAGAAAAACAAAAAAGATCTTTCCACTGGCACAGCTTTTCCACAGTCATTTTATTTGTTATAGCCTCTATTACTGTACTTTTGGAAGACAAGATGTTATTTGAACCCTGAGGTTTGTGTGTCTTAGTCGCTTCGGTTCAGCTCAGTCGTATCCAACTCTTTGCGATCCCATGAATTGCAACTCGCCAGGCCTCCCTGTCCATCACCAACTCCCGGAGGTCACTCAAACTCACGTCCATCGAGTCGGTGATGCCATCCAGCCATCTCATCCTCTGTTGTCCCCTTCTCCTCCTGCCCCCAATCCCTCCCAGCATCAGAGTCGTTTTCAATGAGTCACCTCTTCACATGAGGTGACCAAAGTACTGGAGTTTCAGCTTTAGCATCAGTCCTTCAAAAGAACACCCTGGACTGATCTCCTTTAGAATGGCCTGGTTGGATCTCCTTGCAGTCCAAGGGACTCTTAAGAGTCTTCTCCAACACCACAGTTCAAAAGCATTAATTCTTCAGCGCTCAGCTTTCTTCACAGTCCAACTCTCATATCCATACATGACCACTGGAAAAACCATAGCCTTGACTAGACAGACCTTTGTTGGCAAAGTAATGTCTTTGCTTTTTAATATGCTATCTAGGTTGGTCATAACTTTTCTTCCAAGGAGTAAGCATCTTTTAATTNAAGTGACCTTTTCCAGTCCTGTGGCCACTGCTGAGTTTTCCAAATTTGCTGGCATATTGAGTGCAGCACTTTCACAGCATCATCTTTCAGGATTTGAAATAGCTCAACTGGAATTCCATCACCTCTACTAGCTTTGTTTGTAGTGATGTCTTCTAAGGCCCACTTGACTTCACATTCCTGGATGTCTGGCTCTAGGTGAGTGATCACACCATTGTGATTATCTTGGTCGTGAAGATCTTTTTTGTATAGTTCTTCTGTGTATTCTTGCCATCTCTTCTTAATATCTTCTTCTTTTTGTTAGTTGCTTAGTTGTGTCCAACTCTGTGACCCCATGGACTGTAGTCTGCCAGGGTCCTCTGTCCATGGAATTCTCCAGGCAAGAATACTGGAGTGGGTTGCCATTTCCTTCTCCAGGGGATCTTCCCGACCCAGGGATTGAACTCATGTCTCCTGTGTTGCAGGCAGATTCTCTACTGTCTGAGCCAATAGGGGGTTTAGGTCAGTTCAGTTCAGTCGCTCAATCATGTCCGACTCTTTGTGACCCCATGAATTGCAGCACGCCAGGACTCCCTGTCCATCACCAAATCCCAGATTTCACTCAGTCTCACGTCCATCGAGTCAGTGATGCCATCCAGCCATCTCATCCTCTGTCGTCCCCTTCTCCTGCCCCCAATCCCTCCCAGCATCAGAGTCGTTTTCAATGAGTCACCTCTTCGCATGAGGTGGCCAAAGTACTGGAGTTTCAGCTTTAGCATCATTCCTTCCAAAGAAATCCCAGGGTCGATCTCCTTCAGAATGGACTGGTTGGATCTCCTTACAGTCCAAGGGACTCTCAAGAGTCTTCTCCAACACCATATTTCAAAAGCATCAATTCTTCGGTGCTGAGCCTTCTTCACAGTCCAACTCTCACATCCATACATGACCACAGGAAAAACTATAGCCTTGACTAGACTAGGGGGTTACAAGCACCTAAATAATGTCAATAAAGAAAAATTCAACCACTATGTCTAATTTTATGGCTAACTTTTATTGAGAATTGAACCAGCAACTGTTTTAAGTGCCTTATACTCAATACTAAAATAATAAGAGAGGCTATTACTACATGCCTATTACGAGAGGCATTATTAGAATCCCCAATTTATAAATAAGGAAACTGAGGCACAAGAGTTAAATGACTGTCGATAAGAGCTGAGTCTTGAACCAGGAGTCTGATTCCAAACCTGATCATTTCATCTTGTACCCATATGCCTCCTTCTCAGCTCTTCAGAATTCAATTTACTTTACAAACAACTGCTAAGCAAGTTCAGGCAATAACCAAAGGGTAACCTTAAAGGTAAAGCCAACATGTTCACAGTAACGAACCTGGGATTAAATGACCATATTTTCTTCTACTTCTGTCCTCACCCATCCCCACCTTCTGTTTTCCTCATAATTTACAATAACAGTATAAGAAGCAGCGAGGAGTGTGTGTCCATGTATGTCTGGTGTGTTGCGGGTTGTGTGGAGAGGGAAATCAGACAAACACATTGGTTAAGAAATAAGAACTGACTCAAGTTAGAAGAGGAAATGAATCAAATGGTCACAGCATAAAAATATTCAAGGCAAAATTCCACTTGCAGAAGAAATGGCCATTTCAGCCCAAGTCTCTATCCGCCCACCTTCCTGGAACAGGACACCACAGGACGGTGGCAGTTTTGAGTCAGGAAGGTGGTCTGGCTCAGGGACAGAGCTCAGGCCCTCATGCTGTCCCCTCCCCTCTGGCCCTCAGTCTCACCATCTGCACAGTGACAAGACTGAACCCAGGTCCTCCACAGTTTAAAGTGTCTCGATTCTCTGACATCTGTAAGACTATATGTAAGCTCAAGTCAAAGTAAACTTAGCAGAAAAATAATATAACTTTACAATCAGGTGCTATTTTTAATTGGCTACAAGGTTCTAAGGTGAAGGGGGGAAAAAAGCATACCCTTAGGACTATTAATTTTGGTGGAGAGATGTTAAAAATGGGCATTTTATCTTTTCCTGGTATTGTACTATAGTTTCTTCCCAGGTATATTAAAGGGTGAAGTCAAAGTGTAAGTTGCTCAGCTGTGTCTGACTCTTTGTGACCCCATGGATTGCAGCCCGCCAGGCTCCGTTGTCCATGGGGATTCTCCAAGCAAGACTACTGGAGTGGGTTGCCATAGCCTCCCCTCCAGGAGATCTTCCCAACCCAAGGACTGTTGGAGACCCAACCAGGGTCTCCTGCATTGCAGGTAGATTCTTCATCAACTGAGCCATCAGGGAAGCCCCAAGAATACTGGAGTGGCTTAAAGGGTAATTCAGAAAATCTAACAAATGCTATGGGGTGGCCTTTGAGAAAAAGAAATGAGCCCCCCAGTGACATTACCATACTGTGTGGAGGTGGTTTCCAGGCTACAGCAAGAGAAGGGGGAACCCAAACCCAGCCCGGTGGGACCCCAACTCACTAAGCTGGAAAAGACAGTTTGTGGATTCCAAGGAGGCATATAATTTGTGGGGCAAAATACCAGCGAGGTAGAACTGCACAGAGAGACCTGGGGATCCACACTGTCCCCCAGCTGCTGGCTGAGGACTGGTCTGTGCACACGTGAGAGGAAACTGCCTGAGTCTAGGGAAAGAAACATTGCAGAAGAACTTGCATAAGTTCCCAGAGCTCACACAGGGCTGGGAACAGCCTGAATTCCCACCAGGCACAGTCAAAAATTCTCAAAATACACAGGGCCTTGGGTGGAATCCTCAGGAGGGTGTTGTCTTCCTGGTGGGGCTATGTCATCCCTAGACTAAGGCTGTTCTGGACCAGTCGTTTCAGAAGAACAACACGATTCCAAGTAACTTAAATACACACCAGAAAAAAATTTTAATCCAACATTAGTTAAAGGAATACAACAAACTCAAGCAACCAACAACCTACAACAATCAGCATCCAATTAAAAAACAGAAAAAAAAAAAACCTATCAGGAATGCAAAGAAGCAGTAAAATATGACCCATAACTAAGATAAAAATTTTAACCAGAGAAAGAGATAAAGATATGACAGCTATGACAGAACCACAACACAATAGGATTATACAACACAACACAAATTATAACAACACAAAAATGTTGTTAAAACACCTGTCATAAACACATCTGAGAAGTTTAAGATGGTAGAAGAAAATATTAGCATGATGAGAGAAATGGATATAAAAAGTCACAAACAGAATTTCTAGAGATGAAAAATACAGCATCTGAAATGAAAATATACCAGCTGTGGTGAGCAGAAGAAAAGATTAGTATTAGAAGATACAGTAATAAATATTACCCAAAGGGAAACAAAAAGAGAAAACTAAAACAAAAAAAAACCCTGAACACAGTATCAGTAGCTTGTGTGACAGGATCCAGCATCTAACACGTATAACTGTAGTTCCCCAAGGGAGAGAGAGCGAGAACAGGCGAGCTATTTGAAGAAATAATAGCTGAGAAATTTCCCAATTTAATACAAACTGTTTAAGTCCAAAGGCCTAAAAACTCAACAAATCCTAATCAGAGTAAACATAAGGAAATGATGTTGAGGTACACCATAGTCAACTTGCTGAAAATCAGTGAAAAGAGAATAAAAGCAACCAGGGAGAACAAAACAAGACACTATGTTCAAAGGAATTATGAATGACATCAGACTCATCATCAGAAACTGCACAAGACAGAAGACAATGAGAGCTAGCATTAAAGCACAAAAATAAAAAAAACTGTCAATCTAGAAATCTTTTATCTAGATAAGTACCTTCTAAATTGAAGGCAAAATAAAAGCTTAGTAACTCATCACCAGAAAATCTGTACTATGAGCAATGCTGAAGGAAATTCTTTAGGCAGAAGATAAATGATACCAGATAGAAATCTGGATCCACACAAAGGGAAGGAAGCACAGACAAGTGGTGTATATCTGGGTAAATATAAAAGACATTTTTCCCTGGTGGTCCAGCAGCTAAGACTCTATGCTTCCCAATGCAGGGGTCTGGGTCCAGCCCCTGGTCAGGGAACTAGATCCCATATGCTACAGCTAAAAGCCCATATGCCGCAACTAAAGATCCTGCATGCTGCAACCACCACCCAGTGCAGTCAAATAAATAATTTTTTTTTAAGTTGCTTAAAAAAAAAAAAACACACAAAAAATAAGTTTTTGCTTATTTAAAGCAAAAACTATATCAATATATGCTATGAACTGAATGTCTGTGTCCCCACCTTCCAAGTGATGGTAATAAGAGGTGGGGCCCGCATGACTGTGGAGGAACTCCCCTAAAACAAAGACTGCAGGAAGCTCTCTCCTCCCTTCCACCATGTGAGGTTACAGCAGAGACACACCCACCCTGCTAGCACTATGAGCTTGGACTCTGCAGCCTCCTTCTGTTATTTATAAGCTTCTGAGTCTCTGGGACTTTGCTAAGCAGCCTGAAGAGACTAAAGCAGTATCTCCTGAGATGTGCACACATGTGTAAGTAAAATGCGTGACACAGCAGCCACAAGTACGGAAGGGCAAAATGGAAGTGCACTGTTACAAGGGCTCTTACATTCTACACGAAGCGGCACAGTATTAGTGGGAGATGGACTGAAAATTTAAAGATGTGTGCTGTAAAGCCTGATTGATCACAAAAAATAACAGAGATACAGATAATACGACAATGGTGGAATGGAATGATAAAAATGGAGTCTAAAAAAACCCAAAAGGAGTCATGAAAAGAGGAAAAAAAGAAATAAACATAGATGGAACAAAAAGGGAAACGAACAGCAATACAGGAGATGTAAACGTAACCATATCAATAAACACATTAAATGCAAATGGTTTAAGCATCTCAGGACATATACTGGCAGCCCCAACTATGCATATGCTATCTAAAAGAAACCCACTTTAAACATAAAGACACAAATAGGTTTATAGAGGATGAAAAAAGACTTATCACATAGACTTTACTTAAAAGCAGAAATGGCTATATTTCTATCAGACAAAGTAGACTTCAGAACAAAGAATATTATCAGAGCTGAAGAGAAACATTTCATAATGCTAAAAGGTCAATTCTTCAAGAGGACATAACAATACTAAATATATTTAAATCTAGTCTGAAGCCTTGAAATACGGTGAAACGAGAAAAGACACAAACAACAGAAGTAATTACAGTCAGAGTCCAATATTCGTCTCTTAGCAAATAATAGAACAGTAGGCAGAAATCAATTAGGATACAGAAGACCTGACCAATCCTACCAACCAACTTGACCTAATTGACATTTATACAACATTCTACTGGGCAGCAAAAGAATAGTCGTTCTTTGCAGACACACATAAAATATTCATCACAGCTGACCCATCTGGTCGCATTTCAGACCATAAATCAAGCCTCCATACCTGTTAGTGGACTGAGACTACACAAAGCATGTTCTCTGACCATGGCAGAATTAATGATAGGTTATTGGAAAAATCCCAGTAGTTGGCAAATAACACAACACACTTCTACATAATCAATGGGTCCCAAAACAATCACAAGGGAAACAGGAAAATATTTTGAACTGAATGCAAATGAATATTTAACACCTCAAAACTTGTAAGATAGAGCTAAATAAAACAAATTCAATAACAAATTCATCTTAGGGCATATTTTAGCTGAACTGAATCTATTTGGTAATGATGTGGCTGTTATTCAGCATTACATAATGGGGCTTTACATAATGGGGCTTAATTCATTGATATTTATTGATACTCTCCTTAAAAGGCAAAGATTTTTGCAGGCTGCTACCAGAGATAGGAAGAAAGAAAACACACAGTCCCTTAAACTGTCAGAAAAAATGCAGGCCTGGACCCAAACTCCCAGGCCAAGCTAGAGGGGACACGAGGGCCATGTAAGTGATGATCCTATGTGACGGCGGAACCAGGCAGCTTGGCCCAGAAGCTGGTGATGGAGTGAGCAGCAGGGATACAGACAAGGCTCAGACAGTGCTTGGCATGGCAAAAGGCAGGGGCAGGCGGGAGGTTTAGCAAACAGCTAGTTCACGGTCAGCAGAGCACAGGCATCTTGTGGAAGGGGAAGCCTGGATGGGACTGGACTGCAATGGCCTGGGGGAATCCGGAGAGGGGACCTGGACCCAGGACCTGAGTATGGTCCTGGACCTACTGCTGAGCAACCAGGGGGCCCCAGTTCACCCCACTCCTTGGTGAAGGGGACCGAAACCATCCCACTCATCACTCAGCTGCTAGGGAAGCAACTATGACGTCCACATGGAGACTGAAACGCTCTATTCACATGGAGGCGATGGTGCTCACGGCTGAAGGTGGACAAGTGGCCCAAGGCTGTGGGAAGACGGACCAAGCCCTGCTGGTGTGAGTGCCTGGTGAGAAGGTAGAGGGTGTGGACAAGAGGCCACGGGAGCAGTGCAGGCAACAAGCACGGCCTCAACCCCCAGGATGTAGTAGAAGCACCAGAGAGAGGCAACCAACGGAAGGAGCCTCTGTGACTGCCTGAGAAGGGGCCAGCCAGCCAGGCTGAAGGAAACTGGACCCAGTTCTAAAGCAGTGGATATGTGGGGAAATTTCACTCCCAAACAAGGAAGTAAGAAAATACAGTTGTTCTGGTGAAAAGGCAAGATGCTTCTAAACAAAACTTGATAGGACACTGCTGACTCAGGGAGGAAAACAATCTGGAGAAGGAAAACATTTAAATCCTGGAAACTATGCATTTACTCTAAAAGCATCTGACCGACAACTTCTAGATACAATTATACAAATGCAATTGAGTGAAACATTGCATCTGAGTTTGAGGGTATCACTTCTAACATCTATACATTTTCATGCATGTCCTAATTTTATTTGAGGCTGCAAAAATTCGCACGTGAGGACACCACACTGAACTTACTGCTGTGCTGTAGGTGCACCAGATCTCAACAGCAAAAAGATTTTTGGCTAAACTAACAGACCCAAAGCAAAGAAAAAGTGAAAAGATCCACATGGCGGTAAGAAAAAAAAAAAGAACTGTTACTGAGTTCTCTGCTTAAAAAAAAGAAATCATTAAAAAAAATCATCAGTCAAGAAAGCCTAATCACCTGAACCCACCAAACACACAAACAGAACAGAAAATTACCATCCTGCAACAGAGCATAATCGTTATGTACGGGCCATGGACAGTGAATGAACACAATGCCAACTGGGCATGCCTCAGGATTTACTCACTACCTGTGGTGACCAGGCTGAAAAATACAGCTTTATTTCACTCTAGTAGAACCACCGTCACAAACTTGGCCTGGTTCACTGTGTGACAAACAAGATGATCATTTTTCAAAATGGTGACTAGAAACTACATTTGAATCCTGTCCATTGAAATTAGCTTACGTGTGCAATTCAAATGATTTCCAGGTATGATCCAGTACCCCAAGTGAAACTGGCTTTGACCTGACTACCTTATTCCAGGAAACTCAATGGGTGAAGGTTTGCTGTTTCGTGAGAAGGAAAAGCTTTTCCAAGCTTACCTAAGAGTTGTTTAGAACAATGTCTATGATGTACCCATTTACAATTACTTCTAAGCCAATCACATGAGCTATTAAAGGCCTGTCACTAGAGCTTTGTGTTGACATACTACATTCTTGCCCAGGCTCAGCTCGCGTAGAAAGTCTATGTGTTGAGAGAAATTCTAACTAGCATCCTGGGAGTAGCTTACTCAACTTCCTTGCTGTAGCATGTAAAACAAACCTCAAAAGGCAGTGAAAGGGGGGAGGGGGGAGAGAGAGAGAAACATCTGGATAGGATCCAGAGGACTCACCCGTGCAAAGTCAAATGCATATCTGTAAATAAGTTTAAAGTTTGTAGAATCATTTAATAATGATCTTAAGTAATCCAAAGTATTTCTGAGTTTTTCTGTTGTATCACATCTAGAAAAACAGAATAAAGGCAAATTATAAGCTGAGTTTTTTCTGACGTGGGGCAGTAATATAAAACACAATCCCAAAAGACAGTAAAAACCCTGGAGTTGGAACATGTCCACGATGAGCTTTTTTTCTATGCTTTTCAAGAAATTTCGAATGTACAGAAAAGCTGAAGGTCCTGTAAATAAGCACCCACGTGCCCACTCCCTGGGTCCACCATGAACACTGTCACATCTGTGCTTTCACATACAAGCACTTTTTTCTGTGCCTTTTCAAAGTAAGTTGCCAACATAATCCACTTTACTTCTAAATGCCTCAATGTCATCATCACTCTTAATATCCCAGAAATGTTAACTTTCTTAGCTAATATATGACTCACGTGCGATGTCCCAATTTTTCCCCAGCTCCTATTTGCCATCAGAGATCCAATCAAGGCTTATGCACTGTTCTCACTAAGGTGTCTATCTCCTTAGTCTCTAGAAGGCATCCTGCCTTTTTTCTGTCTTTCTTGACAGTCTCATTTTTGAGGGGACTAGTTGCTTTGCAGAATCTCAGTTTGTAAGATAATATCCCTATGATTTCACTTAGATTAAGCACTCATGGTAAGAACACTCCACGCTATGTGCTGTTCCTCCCACGAGGACAGTCCGTTCCATTACTGGTGATACTAAGGTGACTCATTTGGTGAAGGTAGTATCCGCCCATCTCTACTTAAAGGTACTCTTGGCCCCTCTAAGTGGTGTGTGACCTCGAGGATGACACCTCGAGACTGACAATCCTGTTCCTCAACAACCTATCACCAGGTGGGTTCAGCATCTGTTATGATCCCTGCCTAAATCAGTTTTACATTTAAGGATGCAAAATGGTGATTTTTCTAATTCTATCATGCTTTTACACTTACAGGCTGGAATTTTTCTATAAAGAAAGTTCCACTCACCACCTTTCTCAGTTTTGGACTAAAGGACTTTTGTCTTTTACTCAGGGTTATAATCTGTTACTGTCCTCATTCTTTACGGTGCACAACTGTCCCTCCAGTGTCATTCTGACACATCCCCACCATCAGTCTCTGAATGCATCCTCGCTTTCTGACACGAGATATTCTAGTTCACCTTGTACTACTCTCTCTACCCTAGACTTGAAGTCAGTTATTTCTCCAGGAAGCCCTGGTGATGACAACTTGTTTTCACAGGTGACACACTTTATTTTCCTCATTCAGTCACTCTGTCATGTTTGACTCTTTGCAACCCCATGGACTACAGCACGCCAGGCTTCCCTATCCTTCACCACCTCCCAGAGCTTGCTCAAACTCATGTCCATTGAGTCAGTGATGCCATCTAACCACCTCAGCCTCTGTCATCCCCTTCTCCTCCTGCCTTCAATCTTTCCTAGCATCACAGTCTTTTTCCTAAGTAGACTATTTGGCTATTTTTACAAGCTAACTTTCTGTTCCTAATACTAGCCTTTAAAATTGAGAACCAAGAGTCATCATTTTCACTGGCAATATTAAAGATTTGCAATGCTGGATGTGTTTCTTTGTGTTTCCCTATAGAGTTTTTACCTCCTACCAAGTACAGATGATACATATTACAAGTATTAACAATGCAATGACTTTACATACTTTATTAAACCAAAATATAGTTCATTATAGAACACGCTGATTTATTTTCAGCACTAAAATTGTGAAATTTCTGCAATTTTTATGTAGCCATCTACAAAAAGCTTCCCATGATCTACTGAGATGATAAAATATCTAAAAGTCAAAAGCTAAAGTAAATGTTTCACTTCTGAAGTTACAAGAATTTACAATATCCTTGATTTCTTTGAAAACTAAACAAGATTAAAATTAGGCTAACTTTAGAAGTCAGAAAAGGCTTCTTTAAGGAACTGACTTGTAAGGTGAGAGCTGAAAGATAAATGGAAAATAGATGTTTTTGGAGAGGAGGACCTACTAGATTAAAGGAATAGTATGCATAAAGGTCTAGCAGCATGCCAAGCCTAAAGACTAAAAGAAAATCATGTGACTAGACTGGGTAGGGTAAAAGGGAACATGGTCCAAAAAGAAGCCGAAAGAGAAGTAGGGCCAGACCATAAAGTTTTTGTGGTCCACAGTGGGTTTTTTTGTTTGTTTGGGTTTTTTTTTTTTTTTTTAATACCTAGAAACAATGGAAGCTACCTCCTATCATGAGAGTTACCATGATCAGGCTTCCATCTTGAAAAGCCTACTCCGGATCTCTGTGGAACAAGGTTAGGAATGGGGGGAGGGGTGGTGACACTGAGTGATAGCCTAGTTAGACAGTTAGTGCCAGAACCCTAGTGCCATAGGGTTCATGGAGGCTGGAAGGATGCATGAGAAGGCAGTACGTGGGAACCTGCGAGGCAGGAGTAGGAGCAGAGCTTACTGTGTATTGGGCTCTCTGCTCTACGTTTTGATTTTCTTACCACAGATATATGAGTAATATTTTATAAGTAGTAATATGGGGGAGGAGTAAAGAGAAGGGAAACAGCTGACCCCAAAACACCTAAAGCTGGAATTCCCCTCTTCATCTGGAAAAAAGGTTAAGGACCAAAACCACAGGAAAGTGGCCAGATTTGGGCCAGTTGGTTTAGTTTAGTTCTGCCCAATGAAAGGAAGAAGAGTAGTTGCTTGTTTCAGCAGATTCTAGAGCAGGAACCACTGCATAGCTGAAAGAAAATAACTCAGCTGCAAGGTGAATGTGAAGTTCTACAGCAAGCTGGGGAGTAAATCCAGCCAACACTGGCAAAGATGTCCTGACACTGCAAGACGCACTGAGCTGGTCTGGAGAGTCACACCTAAAAGGCCCAAAGTAAACTTTCACTTCGTGTGTCTATTAAAGAGAGGTTAGAGATGATGCTGTCAATAAAGAGTTCAGTGTTAGTGTTAGTCGTTTAATCGTGTCCAACTCGTTGCGACCCCACAGACTGTAGCTCACCAGGCTCCTCTGTCCATGGGATTCTCCAGGCAAGAATACTGGAGTGGGTTGCCGTTTCCTTCTCCANGAGAGGTTAGAGATGATGCTGTCAATAAAGAGTTCAGTGTTAGTGTTAGTCGTTTAATCGTGTCCAACTCGTTGCGACCCCACAGACTGTAGCTCACCAGGCTCCTCTGTCCATGGGATTCTCCAGGCAAGAATACTGGAGTGGGTTGCCGTTTCCTTCTCCAAATAAAAAGTTTAACTTGCTTTAAAAGGGGCTGGTCCCATAGAGCCCGTAGACTAACCCCCACCAGGGATCCAGACCGCTCAGTCACCCTGTCTGAACCGTACGTTGCCATCTAGTGGCCACTCAACAAGGTCATCTGCAGACGGCTCAGTTCCAACAAAGATGCGAAGCAACAGGCTTGGCCTGAGACTTTGGAAAGCAGCCACATCATTCAGCCCATCTCCCCCAGCTTTCCTGTGTACCACACACAAGAATGAGGTTGTCACAGAGTGACGGTGCCGTGCTGCTAAGGGGCATCATATGCCACAAGAAAATATGCACATATTGTGGAATCACTGCTCATTTGAACTGTGCTGCTGAAACACAGTCAGAAGTAACAAGAATGAGGATAACTAATCTTCAAAGGTTATAAACTCAAAGGTAGTTCCTTCTGTTACTCAGGGACAGCCTTCACCCCTTCACTTAGTCAGCCCAGAGGTATTTTTCCAGCCCATCATCAGTTCTATGCAGTTAGCTACAAGGCTAACACACTTTTTTGGTTTGGTTTTGTTTAGCTTAAATGCTCTATAAGCTTAGTTCATCAGAGGTAACCTTAAACCCACATGCTGGAACAAGACAAAAATAAAACAGTCAATTAAAACAAGAGCTGGGAATTTCCTGGCAGTCCAGTGGTTAGTACTCTGTACTTTCACTGCCAGGGATATGGGTTCAATCCCCGGTCAGGGAACTAAGACCCCACAAGTCACATGGCAGGGCCTTCTTCTTTAAGAACCATCGCAGGAGCCTGGAGATAAATGTTCCCTTCCCTAACAGCTGCTGTCGCTTCTTCCAAGAATCACAAAACACAGCCCTGGAGAGGCCAAGCATGCAGCTCCTCCAGACAGCATCCAGGAGACTGATTTCTGGGTGGCCCATATTCCATCGCTTCAACTTTCTTGGNTGCTTTTCAAGAAATTTCGAATGTACAGAAAAGCTGAAGGTCCTGTAAATAAGCACCCACGTGCCCACTCCCTGGGTCCACCATGAACACTGTCACATCTGTGCTTTCACATACAAGCACTTTTTTCTGTGCCTTTTCAAAGTAAGTTGCCAACATAATCCACTTTACTTCTAAATGCCTCAATGTCATCATCACTCTTAATATCCCAGAAATGTTAACTTTCTTAGCTAATATATGACTCACGTGCGATGTCCCAATTTTTCCCCAGCTCCTATTTGCCATCAGAGATCCAATCAAGGCTTATGCACTGTTCTCACTAAGGTGTCTATCTCCTTAGTCTCTAGAAGGCATCCTGCCTTTTTTCTGTCTTTCTTGACAGTCTCATTTTTGAGGGGACTAGTTGCTTTGCAGAATCTCAGTTTGTAAGATAATATCCCTATGATTTCACTTAGATTAAGCACTCATGGTAAGAACACTCCACGCTATGTGCTGTTCCTCCCACGAGGACAGTCCGTTCCATTACTGGTGATACTAAGGTGACTCATTTGGTGAAGGTAGTATCCGCCCATCTCTACTTAAAGGTACTCTTGGCCCCTCTAAGTGGTGTGTGACCTCGAGGATGACACCTCGAGACTGACAATCCTGTTCCTCAACAACCTATCACCAGGTGGGTTCAGCATCTGTTATGATCCCTGCCTAAATCAGTTTTACATTTAAGGATGCAAAATGGTGATTTTTCTAATTCTATCATGCTTTTACACTTACAGGCTGGAATTTTTCTATAAAGAAAGTTCCACTCACCACCTTTCTCAGTTTTGGACTAAAGGACTTTTGTCTTTTACTCAGGGTTATAATCTGTTACTGTCCTCATTCTTTACGGTGCACAACTGTCCCTCCAGTGTCATTCTGACACATCCCCACCATCAGTCTCTGAATGCATCCTCGCTTTCTGACACGAGATATTCTAGTTCACCTTGTACTACTCTCTCTACCCTAGACTTGAAGTCAGTTATTTCTCCAGGAAGCCCTGGTGATGACAACTTGTTTTCACAGGTGACACACTTTATTTTCCTCATTCAGTCACTCTGTCATGTTTGACTCTTTGCAACCCCATGGACTACAGCACGCCAGGCTTCCCTATCCTTCACCACCTCCCAGAGCTTGCTCAAACTCATGTCCATTGAGTCAGTGATGCCATCTAACCACCTCAGCCTCTGTCATCCCCTTCTCCTCCTGCCTTCAATCTTTCCTAGCATCACAGTCTTTTTCCTAAGTAGACTATTTGGCTATTTTT
Organism: Neotragus pygmaeus; assembly: GCA_006410875.1. NCBI lineage: Eukaryota > Metazoa > Chordata > Mammalia > Artiodactyla > Bovidae > Neotragus > Neotragus pygmaeus. The sequence goes on along the minus strand of SJYV01022203.1, from coordinate 52,465 downwards.
ACAAGCTAACTTTCTGTTCCTAATACTAGCCTTTAAAATTGAGAACCAAGAGTCATCATTTTCACTGGCAATATTAAAGATTTGCAATGCTGGATGTGTTTCTTTGTGTTTCCCTATAGAGTTTTTACCTCCTACCAAGTACAGATGATACATATTACAAGTATTAACAATGCAATGACTTTACATACTTTATTAAACCAAAATATAGTTCATTATAGAACACGCTGATTTATTTTCAGCACTAAAATTGTGAAATTTCTGCAATTTTTATGTAGCCATCTACAAAAAGCTTCCCATGATCTACTGAGATGATAAAATATCTAAAAGTCAAAAGCTAAAGTAAATGTTTCACTTCTGAAGTTACAAGAATTTACAATATCCTTGATTTCTTTGAAAACTAAACAAGATTAAAATTAGGCTAACTTTAGAAGTCAGAAAAGGCTTCTTTAAGGAACTGACTTGTAAGGTGAGAGCTGAAAGATAAATGGAAAATAGATGTTTTTGGAGAGGAGGACCTACTAGATTAAAGGAATAGTATGCATAAAGGTCTAGCAGCATGCCAAGCCTAAAGACTAAAAGAAAATCATGTGACTAGACTGGGTAGGGTAAAAGGGAACATGGTCCAAAAAGAAGCCGAAAGAGAAGTAGGGCCAGACCATAAAGTTTTTGTGGTCCACAGTGGGTTTTTTTGTTTGTTTGGGTTTTTTTTTTTTTTTTTAATACCTAGAAACAATGGAAGCTACCTCCTATCATGAGAGTTACCATGATCAGGCTTCCATCTTGAAAAGCCTACTCCGGATCTCTGTGGAACAAGGTTAGGAATGGGGGGAGGGGTGGTGACACTGAGTGATAGCCTAGTTAGACAGTTAGTGCCAGAACCCTAGTGCCATAGGGTTCATGGAGGCTGGAAGGATGCATGAGAAGGCAGTACGTGGGAACCTGCGAGGCAGGAGTAGGAGCAGAGCTTACTGTGTATTGGGCTCTCTGCTCTACGTTTTGATTTTCTTACCACAGATATATGAGTAATATTTTATAAGTAGTAATATGGGGGAGGAGTAAAGAGAAGGGAAACAGCTGACCCCAAAACACCTAAAGCTGGAATTCCCCTCTTCATCTGGAAAAAAGGTTAAGGACCAAAACCACAGGAAAGTGGCCAGATTTGGGCCAGTTGGTTTAGTTTAGTTCTGCCCAATGAAAGGAAGAAGAGTAGTTGCTTGTTTCAGCAGATTCTAGAGCAGGAACCACTGCATAGCTGAAAGAAAATAACTCAGCTGCAAGGTGAATGTGAAGTTCTACAGCAAGCTGGGGAGTAAATCCAGCCAACACTGGCAAAGATGTCCTGACACTGCAAGACGCACTGAGCTGGTCTGGAGAGTCACACCTAAAAGGCCCAAAGTAAACTTTCACTTCGTGTGTCTATTAAAGAGAGGTTAGAGATGATGCTGTCAATAAAGAGTTCAGTGTTAGTGTTAGTCGTTTAATCGTGTCCAACTCGTTGCGACCCCACAGACTGTAGCTCACCAGGCTCCTCTGTCCATGGGATTCTCCAGGCAAGAATACTGGAGTGGGTTGCCGTTTCCTTCTCCAAATAAAAAGTTTAACTTGCTTTAAAAGGGGCTGGTCCCATAGAGCCCGTAGACTAACCCCCACCAGGGATCCAGACCGCTCAGTCACCCTGTCTGAACCGTACGTTGCCATCTAGTGGCCACTCAACAAGGTCATCTGCAGACGGCTCAGTTCCAACAAAGATGCGAAGCAACAGGCTTGGCCTGAGACTTTGGAAAGCAGCCACATCATTCAGCCCATCTCCCCCAGCTTTCCTGTGTACCACACACAAGAATGAGGTTGTCACAGAGTGACGGTGCCGTGCTGCTAAGGGGCATCATATGCCACAAGAAAATATGCACATATTGTGGAATCACTGCTCATTTGAACTGTGCTGCTGAAACACAGTCAGAAGTAACAAGAATGAGGATAACTAATCTTCAAAGGTTATAAACTCAAAGGTAGTTCCTTCTGTTACTCAGGGACAGCCTTCACCCCTTCACTTAGTCAGCCCAGAGGTATTTTTCCAGCCCATCATCAGTTCTATGCAGTTAGCTACAAGGCTAACACACTTTTTTGGTTTGGTTTTGTTTAGCTTAAATGCTCTATAAGCTTAGTTCATCAGAGGTAACCTTAAACCCACATGCTGGAACAAGACAAAAATAAAACAGTCAATTAAAACAAGAGCTGGGAATTTCCTGGCAGTCCAGTGGTTAGTACTCTGTACTTTCACTGCCAGGGATATGGGTTCAATCCCCGGTCAGGGAACTAAGACCCCACAAGTCACATGGCAGGGCCTTCTTCTTTAAGAACCATCGCAGGAGCCTGGAGATAAATGTTCCCTTCCCTAACAGCTGCTGTCGCTTCTTCCAAGAATCACAAAACACAGCCCTGGAGAGGCCAAGCATGCAGCTCCTCCAGACAGCATCCAGGAGACTGATTTCTGGGTGGCCCATATTCCATCGCTTCAACTTTCTTGGTTTTAGGGACACTACCAGAGACATCCAGGAAGTCGCAGCTTCAAAACTCCCTGGTTCTAAAACCCCTGGGCTTCCTATTTCTAGCATGCACCCACAGCACAGTAACTGCAAAAAAAAAAAAAAAGTCTTTTTTTTACACTTTAATTTCCGCTTGAGTCCAAAAAAGTTCACTTGACAGGTTTAATAAACCCAAAATGAGAAAAAAGGAAAAAATTCCAAACAGAAGACAAATTAGATCATTCAAAAGTTGGACTATTTTCCATCTTTAGAAGATATAAAAGACTGGCATCTGAGTTTTCTTATTTATTGGGTGCAAATACCTTATAAATACAAGTAGCATAAACAGAAGTGACCTTATTACTTTTGGATGTTTTGGCTCAACATTGCTTCCAAGCTCCTGCCTCAAATGGACTTTGTCTTGTTCCTGGCTTTTGTTTCCCCAGGACCTAGAATTCCGTGCTTGGCACATCACTGCCACTCAAATATTTGCTGAACAAATGATGGATCTAGGGAGGCAGGAGGGAGCTGCTGCTGCTAAGTCACTCCAGTCGTGTCCGACTCTGTGTGACCCCATAGAGGCCAGGCTCCCCAGTCCCTGGGATTCTCCAGGCAAGAACACTGGAGTGGGTTGCCATTTCCTTCTCCAATGCAAGAAAGTGAAAAGTGAAAGGGAAGTCACTCAGTTGTGTCCGACTCTTCGTGACCCCATGGACAGCAGCCTACCAGGCTCCTCTGTCCATGGGATTTTCCAGGCAAGAGTACTGGAGTGGGGTGCCATCGCCTTCTCCGGGCAGGAGGGAGAGGGGGGTGGAAATTCATAAAACTTGAAATTGCACTATTTCGGAACTACAAAGAACCTTAGAGGTTACTGTGAGTAATCATCTTCAACTCACTGATGAGGAAACTTACTCTCAGAGTTTCACATCACAAAAAGAAAGAAGATTCCTCTTTTTTTTTTTTTTGCAGTGGATCAGGTTTGTTACTACATATTAAACCTCAAGGACCATCTCTGGGAATCCACCTGTCACACAAAGTGTCACACAAAGTGTCAAGCAGAGTTCCCGGCAAAGAGCTTGTGGAGCACTCCCTACCCTAAGAGCATACATGCAAGGCCTCTTTCAGGAAACTGCAAAGTTCAGTTCCCAGACAACGTGATCCTCAAGCAAGGCCTTGCACTGGGTAATATTCTTCTGTAAAGGCAAATGTAAAAATGAACCTAGAACTATATAAAAATGGGATATTATACCTTCTTAAGACAAATGAAAATGTGCCTGAAAAAATGCTGATGATACCTCCTCTAAAGCCTTGAGTAAAATCTTGATTTAACCCTGCATTCATCATTACAAGGGTACTTAAAAAGGAGCAGCCATCCTGTGTTCTATGTGGAAAGCAACAGAGAGGGGCAGTGAGGAGATGCAAGAGTTAGTAGGCTTAACATCATGAGAAGATGTTTCCCAGCAGGATGAACACAATCCTATGAGATCCCAGAGACTTCACCCCAAAATTCTCGAGAGTGCTGAGGAAAGTGTATTTGCAAAAGGGTGATTTGGCTTTTACCTAAAATGCATGTGTCATGAGATAATAGTTGTTAGAGGAAGAATGTGACTGAAGAATCAGAAGTCCTAGGTTTTCTTCCTATCCCTAATCTCATCGCAAATCACATACCCCTTTGAAGCCTCTGTCTCCTCACTTGTAAAATGGGCAGGATGAAGGCTGATCTGTCAAGGTAGGTGTGAGGATCAAATAAGAGAACAGTGAAAAGGCCTCATAAAAGTGTACTAAAGCACAGTGAAGATAAAGTATTGTTACCAATGACAAACGGACGATGATGTTAAAAGTTGACAAATTTCTAAATTATTTAAATAAAACCATTAAGCCACTCAATTCCAATTTTAATACAAGTCTATTATTCCTACTTAAAGTAAAAAGAAAAAGCCATTCCAAGTACTTTAGATCAGTTATTCAATACTATCCTAAGAATTAGCACTTCCTCTTTTAGTATCATTTGAAGTATTTCATCATTCACCTCATTTGTATCTTTCAGTGGATAAAATGACAATTTGTTTTCCGGAGTGAAACTCTTAGCAAACACACACACATAAACACACACACACAGACACACATGCATGTAAGCACAAAGTGAATACATAAAACCACCGATTTTTTCCTCAACTTTGCATCAAGTAACATAAACATCTTTATTACTATTAATTTTTAATCACTAGAGCAATGAAATTTTAAATTTTCACAAAGCTAATGTGAGAATATATTGAATAAAAGATAAATATCTTCACTTATAAGTTATACTTCACTCAACTGTTCTCACTAACTATAACACTATGATTTTAAACCTATGATGTCAAACATGGTAGCCACTAAACATACACAGCAACTGAGCACCTGAAATGCAGCTAATGAAGACTGAAATGTATCATAAATGTAAAATATATACCAGATTTCAAAGATTCAGTATGAAAAAAAAGAGTTAAAATAGCTCAGTGATTTTTAAAATATTGATTAATGTTAGGATGATAGTATTTTGGATATTCTGGGTTAAGTAAAATATATTAAAACAAATTTTGCCTGTTTGTTTTTCCTTTTTTAAATGTGGCTATTAGAAAATTTTAAATTATATATGTGGCTGACATATGAAAAAAGGATGATCCATTTCTTTTGAGCTGCTCTAGAAGAATACTAAAATAAACAGTGTACATTATATAAAAACTTCGATTGCTAAAATTTATCCATAATAGCCCTCCTTCACATATGAAAATGGGGCTTGGTCTTCACACCTGTAACCACAGGTGAAGCCTGCCCAGACCCCCAGGCTTTCCTCCAGTCACCCAACCCAGATGAGGTACCAGAGGGAGGCCATCAGCCAGGGGAGAGCAAGGACCCCCACTCCCACTCCCATCCCAGGGCAGCCTCGGGACTTACTGTAGAGAAGTCATTCCTTTTAACCATTCCTGTAGAGTAAAATAACCCATATTTTGTGCATCCAATTTCCAAGCTAGGACAAGCATAACTACCTGTTTAAAACAAAACAAAGCAGAAAGACCAATCAAATCAGAACAGATCTCAGCAATTAAATACATTAACATCACACCAAATGTTCACAGTAGTTTAGTCACTTAAATATGAACAGGGTAACTCAAAAATGAGTTTTAGTTTGGCAAACATCTAGAAGTTTGATAATTTAGTCTGCTGATAAGGGTTTGGACAAACGTGACTTCTGTTGATGCCTGATGGTGAAAAGTATAAAGGGATTAACCTCTCCAAAGGGTGGCTCTGCAGTATCAAAATTGGAACCAGCAGTTCCACTTATGGAAGTTATCTCATAGATATACCTACACATGTACACTGCCGGGGTCCTGCCCTGGTGGATCCAGGGTGATTCGAAGGTGAGACGGATAGGCGAGGAAAAACTTATTTATTTAATTAGAAACATAAGATTAGATTAGAAGAAATAGTGTAGTAGGAAAATTAAGTGGAGAAAAGAGGCTCAATAACTTGGTTTATGTGGAAAACCAATAAAACTTCAAGACAAGAAGTTTGCATCATCTATGTTAGGCCACTGGCGCCCGTTTGAATATCGGAGAGTGCCCTGCCTTGGGCTCTCTCTTTCTCTCACGGAACTTAAAAGCCGGGGCAAGTAAGTAGACATGGCAAGCCTCCACACCCCAGATGGGAATTCAGCCTGAAATTAGAGTAAAGAGGAGACACGGGGGAAACCAGTCCTTCCAATGACTGGCCCAGCCTCTATTGTCTAGAAAGGCCTTTAATACCTTTTTGATTGTACATAGAGATCAATGGGTAATACAAAATTATGCAGCATTAGCAGCCCACACTCTTATCAAAACCAGGCTTTTCTCTCTGCATACCTAGTTGTATACACAAGTCTTAGGTGATTTGCATCACCTTCTGGCCAAAGGGCCAATTAACATTTTATGGCCCTTTTCTGATAAGGGTTTGTCAACCAGAAGACTTATTTGTGTTATTCTCAAAGTCTGGTGCCACTCTCAGAAAGCACTAAATAAAGTTACATTCTTACATAGCAAAGATACAGCAATTTATAACAAGTAAAAGGAGTACAGTGATTTGTAACAAAAGAAATTAACTCAAAAGTCTAGTATTGCTAACATCAAAACTACTATATACCTTTTTCCATATCCCGATTACATTGATTAATATCCTCCCAGGTGCCTAAAAGATAAAGAATATGGAGGCCTGGCAGCAATCATTGATTCAACAGTGAAATCGTCACCAATATGATTTTTAGCTCTTTAGAAAAGGCTCTATCTTTAAGATGCTTTAAGCTTTGTGCCTCTTGCGATTGGGGGGGCTGTAAACAATTCACAGTTGTAAAAAGTCCAGGGGAACCTGTTAGGCAAGCTAGAGAGTTATCAGAGGGGGTTTGAACTGAAACATTCCTTTCAAATGCAGAAGAGTGAAGCCCTAAGTTAATTTTTTCCAGAGAGTGTCAGAAGAGTGGAAAAGCACAGTAAAATAAGGGAGGCAGATTCTGGTTTTGTGGGTACATGCTCAGGAAATTCCAGGGGGAACCCTGAGCCTGACTCGCCTTGCCCATCAGGTCTCTCCATACGACCTTGTGATGGGTGGGATCTCCCGTGCTGGCTCCGGGCAGTACACAAAGCTGAACAGGCATCAAGACTTACTACAGGACCATTTGTAGTAGTGAAAGACTGAGAACAACCAAATACCTGCTAGTAAGGGACGACTTAATACACCTTTGCTAAACACATTCTATACAAAAGAAAACAGTGTCACTATTGAGACAAATGAAGTGGAGCCATCAACACAAATACGGAACAGTTTCCAAGACTTAAGTGAAAATGAAGAGAGACGTGCAGAACAGAGTGTTAAAACCCAAAAGGTAGGTGGTGGGACAGGCAGTGGACATTTCTGTAAATTCGATTCTAAAAGTGGATAGATGATTTTAATGTAGCCCAACATTCCCTGGTGGCTCAGACGGTAAAGCATCTGCTTGCAATGCGGGAGACTTGGGCTGGATTCCTGGGTCGGGAAGATCCTCTGGAGAAGGAAATGGCAATCCACTCCAGCACTCTTGCCTGGAAAATCCCATGGATGGAGGAGCCTGATAGGCTACAGTCCATGGGGTCACAAAGAGTCAGACACGACTGAGCAACTTGACTTTCACTTTCTTTCACTTTCCCAACATTCCACGTCTATGGCGCTGTGTCTGCAACAAGCACAGGCTGAACAGACAGCCACTCAGTCGCTTCTCAGCGGGCACCATCCTTGCTTTTAGTGGACCTTCTGAAACTCTGCTGATGTGAGCAACTGTGACAACTGGTTTGTGGCGCTGCTCATCATTTTTTCACTTAGATGTTTTAGAGAAAAGGGTGGCACCAAGATAGTTATGGTGAGTTTAATAAATACCTGAAGGTATAAAAGACAAAATTACATTTTCAAGATGCCTCCAGCTGCAAGCTCTCTGGGGTTCTTACACAAGGACAGAGCTGAGGCCTTCTAGATTAGGGAGAGTGGAGGAAGCCTTCCCACCTCATCTACCTCAAGACCCAAGGCAAGATGAGGAGTAACTTAAAAACAAAGCATGCCATTCCTGGAGAGGTGACAAAGCAGGACAGGGCCTTCCTAGGATCAGCCTGCCACTCTGCAAGGCTGGCAATCTCTGGATAGTCACCCATACAGAAGGGAACTCGAGTTCTCAACTAGAGATCACACATACCCTGAACAGCTGTATGTCTATTTGTTGTAATTTTTAAAAGGGCAATGGGAAGAAAATACATGTTCCTATAATACAGTTGGCTGGGGACAAGCAAATGTGGCATTTGGCAGGTAATCTCATTTCTTCACACCAGAAGAACTGCCCCACACCATTAAACTACAATCTGGGTCAGATGGTGCCCAACTGGGTCAGATGATGGTGATAGTGAGAGGAAATCGGGGTGATATAACATAAAAAAATGAGGCAAGCCAAGACATGGAAGCAACCTAAATATCCACAAACAAGGTAATGGACAAAGAAGATGTGGTACATATATACTTTCTAATTCAAACTTGATATGTTCTTAAATAGTATCTATACTCAATCCTCTATTAGAAAGATTAAATATTCCGCATAAACACTTGTTAAGTTAAAAAAAAAAAAACCGTTATGGCAAAGGAACACACACAGACAGTATGCATGTAATGTGGCCAAACAGCCAAAGCAGTTATCACAATGGGAATTTCTTTATACAAAACAGACCTTTCCCTAGGACAGCCACTAAGAAGCTAACTAAAGAACTTCATTGTTACCTTAGTAAATGAAAGCTGACCTGAATTTTGCAAGCCTGCTTAAATTTCATAAGCTATAAATATCAGGCAAGGGGAGGATTTTAAATACTTTAAAGTGCTCGCTTATCAATACAGATAAGCCTTTAAAAAAACTATTTCAGTGTTTGTTTTTCAAACAATTTCTAAAACTGGGATGCATCCATACCTGATGGCTTATCAGATTTACTTAACATTTTCCCCTTTAAGTGATAAATAAAATAATAAAATTTGTATTAGTAGCATCTTAAATTGAAATACAATAATAAATACTTTGGAATAATAGTCTGAATTGGGTCTTTTAGTCTTCTATGTGATTCAACATCTCAAGATTATTTCTATTCCTACAGAAATGGAGAACCAAAGACTCATAATTACCAAGAAAGATAATAATAGCAACTACTTTTTAATTGAGTACTGGTATTTGGGGGCTTCCCAGGTGGCACCATTGGTAAAAGAATCCACCTGCTAATGTAGGAGATCAGGGTTTGATACCTGGGTTGGGAAGACCCTCTAGAGTAGGAAATGGCAACCCACTCCAGTATTCTTGCCTGGAAAATTCCATGGACATAGGAGCCTGGTGGGCACAGTCCAATGGGGCCACAAAGAGTCGGACATGACTGAGCGACTGACACACACGCTGGTATTTGGGGGTGAGGAACTTTAAAGAGCTGGGCCTTGCTAGTTTTTTTGCTTAGAAACAGCTGCAGCACTCCTCCCACCCAACAGGCCTTTCTCCCCTGAGAGCAGATGCCCACTTAATCCCTCTGACACCTGCAGCCTGACACCTCCCAATCAGGCCCTGCTGCCCATCCCCCTGATTACATGCTAACTGCTGTTCCCTGGGTAGAAACTTGGGACTCCTCTCAGAGCCAGCTCACTCTCGCCTCTCTTATACTACCCTCCAGAAAACACTTGTCAACCTTCGCCCATTCCCTGTCAGGAAACTTCCTTCTTAAAGTCAGTGAAATGTTCTTTTCTGGCTATGGACCAGATTAAGCAAAGCACTACTGACCCAGCTGTCCCCAAACCTCTGCACCAATCTGAATAATGTATCAAGACATCTGAACTAGAAAGATGCCTTAAAACTCAACATTCAAAAAATTAAGATCATGGTATCCAGTCCTATCACTCCATGGCAAGCAGATGAGGGGAAACTGAAAGCAATGACAGATTTTACTTCCTTAGGCTCCAAAACCACTGTGGACGGTGGCTGTAGCCATGAAATTAAGATACTTGCTCACAGGATGGAAAGCTATGACAAACCTAGATAGCATATTAAAAAGCAAAGACATCACTTTGCTAACAAAGTTCTGAATAGACAAAGCTATGGTTTTCCCAGTAGTCATGTATGGATGTGAGTTGGATCATAAAGAAGGCTGAGCACCAAAGAATTGATGCCTTCGAATTGTGGTGCTGGAGAAGACTCTTGAGAGTCCCTTGGACTACATGATCAAACCAGTCAATCCTAAAGGAAATCAATCCTGAATATTCATTGGAAGGACTAAAGCTCCAAAACTCTGGCCACCTGATGCAAAGAGCCAACTCACTGGAAAAGACCCTGATGCTAGGAAAGACAACAAAAGGAGAAGAGGGCAGCAGAGGACGTGATGGTTAGAGAGCATCACCGACCCGACAGACATAAATCTGAGCAAACTCCAGGCGACAGTGAAGGACAGGGAAGCCTGGCATGCTGCAGTCCAGGGTGTCGCAAAGAGCTGGTCATGACTTGGCAACTGAACAACCACCACCTGAACTAGATCACATTAAAATTTAAAATACAAGGCAAAAACCAGTCCAAAGGCTCTTTAGAAAATTTTAAGTGTTACTAGGAGGAAGTGGGGAAGATGTAGGCATAGAAATGGTAACAAAAAATTTTTAATAAAATTTCTTTGTGAAATCTCCAGGAGCATGACATATCAGCATGGGCACCAGGTTATCTCACCAATACTCTGATGAAAGGGATGATCCCTTGGGAGCTCTACCAACGTATAAATTCATTGAGGATGAAAGAAGTATTTGTTAAACTGGGGGCTGTAATATTAAACTGTATAGCTGACAAGCCAGGGCATTTGTATAATTTTTCATTTTACAGTAAGACAGATGTGGGAATAGGAAAAATATTCAATAATAACATGATGATAAGAATTAGGCAAAAATAATTAAGCATGTAAAAAACTTCTAATTGAATTTTTTAAGGGAAATACTTAGCGCTTTTACACTAAAAATCAATCACTTTCCAAGCTAAATTCAACTGGAAGTGAAGGAGCTATGAAAAATCCTTGATAATTACAACCTATTATCAAACTCTTATAAATAATTAATTATTCAAAGTCCTGGGCAAACTCTACATTAGGCTGGAACAACTACAGAGGAGGACAAAGATACCCAATGCCATCAGTCCCCTAGTTATCTGTCATCAGAGGTACACACGTGCACTCCACTTTTTAAATGTCTAGTTTAGTTACTTGATTAGTGAAATTAAGAAATTAAATGAGAAAAAAAAAAGACTAACTGTAGTTATACCATATAACTCAGTTACCTCAACTGCAAAAAAAGTTCTGCTTTGCAAACTGATTCAGAATGGAACTTATCTCTTAGATTGCCTCATAAAAGCTAACATATCCTCACTTCTTTATTGTTGCATTATTTGTTGAGAGACAAAATCAGATCAACTGAGTTGCCCAAATTAGTAAGTTAGACTTACATTTTCTGGCTCGACACCAATGTCTTCACAGAATTTCTCCATGCCCTCAGGACCTACAACATCATCAGTACCTGTGATGAAATTCAATTTATATAAAGTAAATCTAACCATGTACAGATATTATTACTACTACTGTAGCATTATACTGTTAAAATACTTATTAGTAAGATCAAATAACACCTAAAGACCATAAACCCTTTCTGAAGGGTTTCAAATTACCAAGTGTAATTTGAAAAATATTCTGGAATTTAAGTTCTCTTTAAAGGATTCTGCTTTGCACAATCATTTACATCAATTTATGGCCAAGTCCTTCAACCTACAAATAGATGTACATATAATTGATATCTAAAGATAAGGTTATAGGTATTCAATTTCTATTCTTTAAAGTAGCTTATAAATCTTTATTCTTATTTTGATAATAATTTCAACACATAAAATAAATTTTGGAAACACAGTAAAAAACCACCTAATCTTTATAAAATTAACTGGGAAGTAATATAATTGTTTCTTTTACACAGAAAAAAAAAAATTCAAGCAGTCTTGTTGTTCTACACAAGGCAATAGCCCTTTCTTCACACTCCATATTAGCTCTCTCTCTTCCTGAAAGAAATGTCCACACATCCCAGCTCTATTGCATCCCCACTCGTTCTTCAACCACAGCAACTGTTTTCTGTTCCTCCCCCTCCGTGGAAACTCCCCTTGCCAAGGCCAGCAGTCAGCTCTAATTACCACATCCAATAGACACAGTCCGTCTCTGTTTTATGTGGCTTCCCTGGAGTAGCTGGGATTACCCTTCCGTAGTGTCTCAACCCGGGTCACCACCTGAAACTGAAGGCCTCATCCCGTAGCTCCCCCTTCTCCTACATTCTCAAGTCAATCAATGGTCCAGGGTGCTGCCAATTTTACTTTCCGAATATTTCTTAGCTGCTAACTTATCATTCAGACGTCATTCCCTTACTTAGATGACCATAGCAGTACCCTCAGGGTCTCCCTATTTCCAGAGCCTCACCCTGCTCTGACTTACCATGCACACAGCCACCTGGAGGGTCCACCTCAAACATAAACTCCATCCTGCCTTAAAATGCTTTGGTTTTAAGTTCCCTGCTATCTCTGGCATATCAAATAAGGTTCTTTATGATCTACTGCCACCCTTCCTCTTCAGCCTCGTAACTTTCCACCTTCAAATCAAGTTTCCCAGAAATAAAAGAATCAAATAAATATTGCTGAATGAATAAAAATTAGGATCCAGAAATACTGATCCATGGTTTGCTCCGCACACATACGCTGATATGTGGTACTAATACATGGTACTACACATGGTACTGCTCTTGGGGCCTCAGTCCATCTCCCTCTCCCCTCTTCTCATGCGAGCTCCTTCCATCTTGAAGATGGGAACCATACAGGCAGTCCTCCCAATTTCCCCACCAATGGAGGCCGGGTCAGGCAGTCCCCATGCAATGCTAAGAATACTGTACCCACATTTGCATCAAGTTCCAGCTCATCTACCTTTCCTTCTAAATTCCAACAGAGTAAGAGCTATTTATTCTTCTTATAACCTCAACCTACTACACTGGCATGAAGTAGTTGCTCCATAAATTTTACTGAATGAATGGATGGATATCAGAATACAAAAATCACTCTACAATCTTCCACAGCCTTCAGATGTACCAAGCTGCCAAGATCAGCAGAATCCATCTAAATGCCTTTGTTACTCAAATATTAACAACTGGGCACATCCTGGAGCAATTCACTGTAGAAGTAGCTGACGAGGAATAATACATGGTCCCTGCCCACCAAGACTGGAAATAAAGCACAAGAGTAATTTCAATACAAAGTAATAACTAGATCACCAAGTATACGGTGGTTGGTCTCAACAAAGGGTGACAATTAAAACCACCCTGCACGCTTACTGGTCAGTCCTGTGTCACTTTTCTCTCTTCTAGTCCTTGGCTTCTCTTAAAATCCAAACTCAGGCTCTTCCACATAATCTAGCCAGAGCAAATACTTTTTCTGCCGGCTTTATTTGCCTTTTAATCACAAATGTGTTATTTCATGACAAATAATTTCCTTTCACATAGTTAAAATCTGTTACCTTTTTGGGGACTTTCAGTTTTTTTCTCCTTTTATTTTACATGTTTTTCAATGTATCCTTAATTTTGTCTTATNGTAACTTTCCACCTTCAAATCAAGTTTCCCAGAAATAAAAGAATCAAATAAATATTGCTGAATGAATAAAAATTAGGATCCAGAAATACTGATCCATGGTTTGCTCCGCACACATACGCTGATATGTGGTACTAATACATGGTACTACACATGGTACTGCTCTTGGGGCCTCAGTCCATCTCCCTCTCCCCTCTTCTCATGCGAGCTCCTTCCATCTTGAAGATGGGAACCATACAGGCAGTCCTCCCAATTTCCCCACCAATGGAGGCCGGGTCAGGCAGTCCCCATGCAATGCTAAGAATACTGTACCCACATTTGCATCAAGTTCCAGCTCATCTACCTTTCCTTCTAAATTCCAACAGAGTAAGAGCTATTTATTCTTCTTATAACCTCAACCTACTACACTGGCATGAAGTAGTTGCTCCATAAATTTTACTGAATGAATGGATGGATATCAGAATACAAAAATCACTCTACAATCTTCCACAGCCTTCAGATGTACCAAGCTGCCAAGATCAGCAGAATCCATCTAAATGCCTTTGTTACTCAAATATTAACAACTGGGCACATCCTGGAGCAATTCACTGTAGAAGTAGCTGACGAGGAATAATACATGGTCCCTGCCCACCAAGACTGGAAATAAAGCACAAGAGTAATTTCAATACAAAGTAATAACTAGATCACCAAGTATACGGTGGTTGGTCTCAACAAAGGGTGACAATTAAAACCACCCTGCACGCTTACTGGTCAGTCCTGTGTCACTTTTCTCTCTTCTAGTCCTTGGCTTCTCTTAAAATCCAAACTCAGGCTCTTCCACATAATCTAGCCAGAGCAAATACTTTTTCTGCCGGCTTTATTTGCCTTTTAATCACAAATGTGTTATTTCATGACAAATAATTTCCTTTCACATAGTTAAAATCTGTTACCTTTTTGGGGACTTTCAGTTTTTTTCTCCTTTTATTTTACATGTTTTTCAATGTATCCTTAATTTTGTCTTATTACAGGAAAATCAAACAAGACTTTAATTTTTAATTTAGTTTTTTTGGAAACATTAATATATACAATGATATGAAATTTCAGTTAAAAGTAAAACTGAAAATAAAAGTGCTAAAAAAGCAAAAGTTTTCCTTCTAACCTTTCCCTATGCCCCAGAAGATTTCTTTAAAAATCCTTCCTCAAATAAGCTATTTTATAGAATTTTAGCTACAGTAAATATATACATATTTATTTCTATAAGTTTTTCAGGCAATTCTCTTTGGCCTCCAGGTACACAACAATCATTTCATCTTCAATGAATCACTGTTTTTGCCTCCTCCTTTCCTATATTTATGCCCCTTCTTTCTTTTTCTTATCTAACAGGATTAGCTAATAATCTCCCAAAACAATGGCAAATAAGAAAGAGTGAGAATGGACACCCAAATCTCAGTCTTGACTCAAATGGGAATACAGTTAGCATTTTATCATTTGGGTCCGTGTGTGCACATGGGCTTGCCAGGTGTCTCCATGGTAAAGAATCTGCCTGCCAAGGCAGAAGACTCAGGTTCAATCCCTGGGTCGGGAAGACCCCTTGGAGGAGGAAATGGCAACTCCAGCACCTTTGCCTGGAAAATCCCATGGACAGAGGAGCCTGGTGGGCAACAGTCCATGAGGTCACAAAGAGTCAGACACAACAGAGTGACTAAGCACACACACGTGTGTGCATATACCTACATGTGTACACTCGTGTGTATTACACAAATGATACATGAATACATTCACATGGTGAAACGTTCAGAGAAGTCCAAGTGAAGTAAAGAGAAAGCCTGCCTTCCTCTTCTCCTTACGAGGCAGGCATGTATACTCTTGGGCCATTTTGCTATGTATTTGTGTATGTGCAAATATATAGTGAGATGTGGTTCTGAACTTGTTTATCTACACACATGTTCAGACCGTATCCTGCTCTATTTTACCATCTGGTAATTTTCCTGTGTAAACACCCAGCTGATATTCTGTACATTACTCCACTGTAGGTCACTGTGTGTGTGAATTCCATGTTTCATAGTCCTTATCCTCATTCCACTACCGTAAAGTCTTTGGGCTATGAGATTAAAGAGCAATGATATCCGACGGAAGTATTCATCTATTTCTAGCCTGCTAAGAGGTTCCGTTTGTAGGAACAGATGAGTTTTTAGTATCTACTGAAAGGACTCATTGGGAGGTGGTTACACAAAGCTGAGGGAAAAAAAAGGCACTTCATAGTCTTAAAAAATTTTTGCCTTTGGTTCTATACTTTGTGATCTAAAAAAAACCCTCTGCTACCGATTCCTGAGCTGGCAAGCCACCTGCCCTTCCCCTGCCTGGACACAGGGCCTGGGGGTCTCCCAGCTGGCTGTCCCACTCACACGCCCTCCAACCCCACCTCCCCTCCCTGTCAATGCTCATCACAGTGACGGCGCTTCTCCATTTGTCTGTTTACCCCACAACAAAATGAGCTCCCAAAGCATGGCACTTCAGCCGTCCACACGCACTCCACAGCCTGGCATGCAGCAGGCCCTCAGAGGTTTGCTGAGGTGCACTGGGCAGTGGTGACATTAAGTTTCCCATGCTTTTTTCTTTTTTTTCACATTTTATGCAATGCCAATATGCACCTGTGTATTTTATGAAAAGCAAGGTTTTAACAGCATGGTGTGCAATGGCACGACTCATATTACTTTAATATTTTATCCTAAAAAAATAAAAACAGAGCTTATCAGTCAACATTACTTAAAGGCTACCCATAATCCTGTTATCTCCAATAACTTTTCCTTTTTCCTCATTATCATTCCCACGCACACATTTAGATCTATTTGTAATCACGCTGTTCACTGGGTTTATGGGTGTACTGACACTAGACTTATCATTTATCTGGAGAATTGAGCAATCTTAATCTAACAAAAGGGCTTCCCAGGTGGCTCAGCAGTAAAGAATCCTCCTGCAATGCAGGAGATGCAGGTTCAGTCCCTGGGTTGGGAAGATCCCCTGGAGAAGGAAATGGCAACACATTCCAGTATTCTTGCCTGGGAAATCCCATGGACAGAGGAGCCTGGCGGGGTATAGTTCGTGGGATCACAAAAGAATCAGACATGACTTAGCGACTAAACAACAATCTAACAAACAGGCCACTCGCTAACACAAAGTGGATTAAAAGTAGGTTTGAGGGAGATGGTTTAAAAGCTACGGAATGCCCTNCGGGGTATAGTTCGTGGGATCACAAAAGAATCAGACATGACTTAGCGACTAAACAACAATCTAACAAACAGGCCACTCGCTAACACAAAGTGGATTAAAAGTAGGTTTGAGGGAGATGGTTTAAAAGCTACGGAATGCCCTAGTGATATGATACTAGAGGTCCATTTAGAAGGTAGATATACGGACAATAACCTAGAAAACAACAGTCCTCCCACTTTCATTGCTGTTTCAAGCAGGGGCTCCTAACTAAATATATTTAACTTCTTCATGAGGGCCCAAGACCATCGTGGGACAGTTTCCCTAATCGCACCCCGCGGCATCACTGGGGTGAAAGGGGCCGCTCTGCCTCCTTCACCGACAGCCCGCTGCTCCTGATCCCTGGCCTCACTTTGCTAAACCAAGACACAGCTCTGCTATAGGACCTAATTCAAAGTAGAGACGAAGAGCCTACAGTCAGGACTTGCAGAACTTTTAGAACTCACATGTTGAGCTTCAGTGTGACTTAAATGTTGGCACCTGGGTACCTGCTCTCACCTCTTATTCTTAGATATGTTTCAGAAGGTGAAAGCTATCAGATAAATTATTTATGTATAGCTGGTTATTTAATGAGATTCCAGCTTCAGAAAGAGGTCTAAACAAGACCCTCCCCCAATCTTGCCCTCAGCAACGCTTTCTAAAGTCAAAGGACTAGAGTACCACAGCACCAAAGTGAGTAAACCTACAACCACAGAGAACAGGACGAGAGCCCCAGTTGAGGGAGTTTCATTTATCACATCTGTGAGAATCAGAAACTGAGTTGGCAGGAATTTTAAAAGGCAAGAGGTTGTATCCTAAGAGGTGCAAAGAAGGGTTGGCTCAGGCTACGGGAGGGCGGAGGGCAGAGGTCAGGGCAAGAGTGGAACTGAGAGCTCTGGGAAGAACGCAGCTCCGTCTGTGTCGTGGGACTGCACTGCCAAGGCCCCCTACCGCCCTCCATCCACTCTGTTCCGGTGTTCAGCCCCCACGGCAGGGGGCTATCTCCCAGGAAACACAATCACCCCACAGGGGAGGGCCCTCATCTGGGCACCGGGCCCGCAGCCTCACCCTCTGCTTCCAGACTGGCCCTGAGCACACAGCCTGTTAGGCTTCCCGGCGCCCCTCACCATGTGCTTTTCCTGACTAATACTGATCTACAGTTTTTATTCATGTGGTTGGGATATTAAAAAATGAAAGAAGGTGCCAGGTGGGGCTTTTAGTTATTCCCAATTTCAAGCCATTTTTCCTGATGAGATACAAAAGAAAAGGGGGGGGGTATAAAAATAGGGAGAGCCATACCACAGAAACTTCTTGCAGTAATGAACCCCACAACGAATCACTTGGCAGGAGTCTCAAGGAACCTAAAGAATGTGGCTTAATCTTCATCCCACATGTCACCTTTTTGAACCAGAGAAGAACAATCAAGAAGGAAAAACTATACTGTGTTTCCTTTAAAAGGAAAAACAGAAGTGTGGTTTTTACTATGGAAAAATTTATATTTGCTTATAAAGGAGGACACAACAGTATCAAAATGGCTGTGCAATGGTGGTGGGATTAAGTGTACTTTTTCTGTTTAAACTTTCCTCCTTATAATACATGTCATAACAATAAATGTGAACCAATATAAGAAAGCAAGAGATTTTCATAATCAAAGTGGCAGGAACACGAGAAAATGCTCCATCACTCAGACCGAAGTACTGAACACTGGAAACGTGCCGACTGGTTTCACTAGGAACAAAGTGTCTTCAAGAGAGTCATGCTTTCAAGATGTAAACATGAAAAACAGATAAATTCTAATACTGTGTAAGAGTTTACACTATGTGTCCATCCCTGCAAATAAAACCCAGCTCAAATTAGTTCAAGTGACGAAAGAGAATTCACTAGAAAGACACTGGAGCAGCTCACAAAAATCCAAAAGACTACAGGAAATCAGGATCACATCCTTTCAAGTCTACCACCGGAAGAGAAAGAGGCTCTTCTTCCAGTTTCAATCTGAAAACCCCAGGACATTTTATCTGATGGTCCTGATCTGGGTTACCTGCCAGCCCCAGGGACAATCTTTGTGGCCAAAGAGAGCAAGACTTTTACCAGAAAAGGGTGGGGTAGGAGCAAAACACTGGCCTCCAGAAGAATTCTCATTCTGATACCCAAGAAAAGGGCATCGAAACCAGTTAAGATTTACCAGAATGTCCTTCCTGTAAGAGTACAAAGAAGGTTATTAAGCTAATGAAGCTAAGAGATGTACCATTTGCTTGTCAAATGGAAAAGTGGAGAAAAACACTCCAGGCAAAGGGACCACTGTGAGTTAGCTGTCTTTTCTCCCGTAGGTAGTAGGGGTTTTTAAGTGGGGTTAAGGGTGTAATGGATTGTTAGGGAATGACATGTGTGTGTGATCTGGACTTTTTTTTTTTTTCTTCAAATAGACAACCAATAGACCCTGACTGGGAGTAGAGACTGATATGGAGTAAATCGGTTTGAAGGTCATTGGAACTGTCAAGTGGATACGTTATGATAGAAATCTTGTGGAGAAGAGGAAGGGTAAAATAGCCTTCAGTTCAAACTTGTC
Organism: Neotragus pygmaeus; assembly: GCA_006410875.1. NCBI lineage: Eukaryota > Metazoa > Chordata > Mammalia > Artiodactyla > Bovidae > Neotragus > Neotragus pygmaeus. The sequence goes on along the minus strand of SJYV01022203.1, from coordinate 32,961 downwards.
TGAAAGTCTTTTTTCCCCCTTTTTTACACCATACACAGCCACAAAAACAAACAAACCTTTCATTTCAATATTATTCAACCAGTTATAATAAACTGCAAAAATGGGATTGGTTTTAAGATATTTTAAACGACAAAACCAAGACTGTCTGCCAAATGATCTTTCAAAATAGAGACACAATATAAGAAATTCCACTGTGCTACATAAAGGTTCAAAGCAACAAAGCCTATTTTAACTTGGACGCGTGAACCAAGCAGCCACCCATTACCAGCATTTTCAACAGGTTTCCTAGCAATCCAGAGTATTTCTCCCAAGTACATTTCATCTTTTCAGTTCCCTTCTAGTGTTCTGAATTCTTTGGCTTAGCTGCTGGCTATAAATAGAACCTTTGGTGATTTGTTTCAACTGTGCTCCCTCTCGAAAACAGGAAGACACACACACACACACACAGACACACACACACCAAATTCGAAAAGTACTCATTTTTTAATTCTTTAGTTTCCTCTAAAGTACTCTGTATTTTTATGAGGCTCAGCCTTAGGTGATATGGTTACCTACCTGCATATTCATAGAACCATTCTAAGCACCTCTTACTTGAAAAGGCTTCTTCTTCCGTCTTTATTCTAGTTGAATCATATTTTCTATACATGCTAGAAATTGAGAAAGGAGTTTTAGAAGTTATTTAAAGATACTGAGCTTTTTAAGTAACACATAGCTTTTTAAGTAACACATAGTTTTTATTCTTTTACCCAATCAGATACCAAGTTAATAGGTATTTCACATCCATTTAGAATATTCCACTTCTTGCATCTGGAAGCATCACCTTTAATACCTATAGTTTTAAACAGTCATACCCAGTATAGAATTAAATGATAAGCTCTTTATACAGGTTTTTCTTTGATGAACAAAATAGCTAGTAAAAACTGAACAGAATAAGTATCTGATATACACCTTTCTACCTCTCCAGCCAGAACCAACTACAGAACAATAGTGAGATGCAGCAAGAAATGTCGCTGGTGTTTTCTTCAACTGAAGACCCTAGAATTCAATCGTGTTCCTGAATTAAGTTCTCCTGATGCCCATGTCATCTGAGTCAGGCTGGGCACAGACCACAGTCTAAGGAAGAACCTGGCAATAGGAGAGATCTCCAAGGAACTTGTTAAGCAAATGAAAAGAAACATCAAATTATGAACAAGCCTCGAGGGGAAAAGAACCTCAGGAAAAAGAAATACAGAGAAATCCTGGTTCCTGCCCTTCTCCTGGCATGTCCCAGGTGGAACCAGTGCATAAGCTGGAGAACTGAGTCAGCAAGCACAGGGCCTCCTCCTGCACTGCTGTGACCCTCGTCAGGAATTCCTTATCTCATGATGACATGAGGCTGAGGAGCCAGACATTCCCTACTTAGGGAGGGGAAAAGAAGCAGTATCATTACAAATAGTGATTTCAATAGAAATGTTATAAGTTTTATCCCTTATTTATATATGAACGTTTATGAATACAGCTTTTATTTACATAACATATATCATCACACATAATTCTTTTGAAGTGAGGGTTTATTCACGATTGAGACTTTCACCAGGATAGCTGTATATACTGCTAATTAGAGATTCTGGGTTTTCGTACCCCAAAATCCCCAAAATATGTTATATGGTATTAAGATACTGAAACCACAAACCACTAGTTTTGCATTTCCTCTGTAAAAAGCAGCCATACCACCTGGAAACAAAGGTGGATACAGGCCAGGGGTTCAAACAGATTTGCTCTAGTCCTGGGTTTGGACATTTCTATCTCAGCTCAAAGTCTATAACTGGTCAATTAACTGGAGATCTATATAAGACACTGTAATGTCTGAATTACTTGACAATATTCTACCTAAAAAAGGACACTGGAATAACACTCAGAAAAAAATAAATAATACATGCTACTACATGGAAGAATCTAAAAAAAAAACGATGCTAAGTTTTAAAAAAAAGACATTTCACATAAAGGTTCATTTATTTGAAATGTTCAGAAAAGGCAAATATGAAGACACAGAAAGTGAATTTGTGGTTCCCTGGGGCTGGGTATAAGGACAGACTGACTGTAAGTGGGTGTCAAGGATCTAACTGGGGTGAGAGAAATCTTATAAAACTGGTTTGTAGTGATGGCTGCAAAACTCTAACTTAGTAAAAATTACTGAGTCGTACACTTAAAACTGTACACATTGTGGTATGTAAATAAAGTTTTTCCAAAAAAGACCAAGAATGAAACTCAACTAAATCATCCAGCTATAAAATTAGCTCCCCATGCCCTGGGTGACCAATGAAATGCTATCAATCAGAGTACCTCACACCTTTCTGCAACTCAACTAACCAGTTTTTTTGTGTGCATTAAAACACTGTATTTTAATAAAACATAATCTTAGTTTTAAAAATAATAAGTGAGAAGAGGGGCATTATTTTACATTTTTGCAAATGCTTTAAAAATACGGCTTTATATTAGACTGTCCAGTTCTCATTATCTGTTTCTACATTCAGACTATTGAGATATACTGTTCTGGTTGAATTAAGTGAAGAAAATTCAGCCTTGTACAGACTTGAAACTGGCTTTATCAGGCTAAAAGAATTTAGACAGTGAAAAAATAGTAAGTGCTATATATAGCCATGCTATGTGATAACTAGATAACAATTCCTTGATAATCATATCTGTACCACCAAATGGTCAAGGAGCTTGGCTTCATAAAGCTGAATCACTGGTCTAAACGGTGCTGGTGATTACTGATTATCTTCTAAATCACTGCTACAGTTTTTTTAGATAATACTTTCCACTCATTTGAGATAGGAACAGTGACACGATTTTCATGTTCTCAGAGACCATCTCTCTAACCCTCTAAGAGTTGTAGTATATGAAACATCACAATGAGAAAGAAGCAGAAAGATCTCATCTGATCCCTCTGATTATCAATATGGCAATTCAGGCCACATCAGTGAAGTGAAATGACCTACACAGCCAGAATGGAGGAAGATAGGAAAAGGCAGAAAAGATTGAAACTATGATGTTTGTTCATTGTTTAAAAAGAGAGAGAGAACAAAATTGGCCATTAAAATCTGGCTGAACAGTAAAAATGTCTAAAATAAACCTAACAGACCTTGGGAGTTACCAAAATTAGCAGGTCATTTGTCTGAAAGAGAAGTGGTTTCAACAGTCTTATTTTTCATGGTTCCTAACAAATCCTCACTCTTCAGAGAAGGAACGTCAGCCAGCTAATATTCCAGGCAGGCTCAGAGCACTGAGGACAGGCAGCTCCCTTCAGCCATGTGGTCCAGGTCCTGCAAAACCAGCTATGGGAATCCTGCTCCTGTTGCAGGTAGAGAAACCCTCTTAAAGAACAGATACATACCTACCCTGAGGTCCTCAACGGGCACAGACATCAAGCCCTTAAAAGGAAAGAAACTCTACACCAGTTTTGGTGGATCAATGGACTAAGATAAAACTTGAAATTTCTAAGAACCCAGATTACCTAATTCGTTTTTATTTCATTAACCCACACATTAAGTATCATGAAATAATTATACTTTGAAAGTTTGCCTGGCAGAACCAAAACAACATTCCAGTTGGTGTTCGTGTACTTGGAAGGCCCACGCTGGGCTCACGGATCAATGTGCCTCTTTGGCACGTATGCCATCAATGTGGATCCACTGTCTCAGCAACGTACCTATCATGTCTACTTTTCTTGGCAGATAGATCATCTCCAGAAGCAGGTCTCCTCTTTTTCCTTGGCGGCATCACTTTACTAAAGCAGTCTGAAGAACTGCAAGATCGCAGACTTCCTACAAGACACAGCGAAGAGCACAAAAGTGAGGACTGTCATGTCAAAACCCTTCTGAAGAACAGCACCACTGAATGAAGAGCTCTCACAGTTTATGCTACAAAGGGTTTATATGTTACCTGTAAATGCTATAAGGTGAAAATACGGTTTTCAGTTCCTCTTTGAGAAAATGTTACACATACAATTTGGATCTTGGGCAAAAGCCTGACATGATCTTCAGCAAAACTCCATAGAACTTTTTAAGCTTGTTTCGCCACTTGAAGAAGATTCTGGTCTTATGGTCAGAGTTTTCTGAGACATAACTTCAATTTGGTAAAAGATATTAAAAATGTAACAACATCACAGAACACCTGTTGAGACCTTACCGTGTACCAGGCCCTGCTCTTAACACTTGCATGTGTGAATTCACTTAACCTCATGACAAGTTTATGAAAACAGAATAATAATGCCTACGTAGATAAGAAAATGGAGGCAGAAAGAGGTCAGGTAAGTGGCCAAACTGGAATTCAAACCCAGACAGTCTCACTTCAGACTGTTTTAAATCACTGTAAATTAAAAGACAATTACAAGCCTATCTTGGCACAAGTACTAGNAAAAAAGCAAAATGGCTATCTGGGGAGGCCTTACAAATAGTTGTGAAAAGAAGAGAAGCAAAAACAAAGGAGAAAAGGAAAGATATAAGCATCTGAATGCAGAGTTCCAAAGAATAGCAAGGAGAGATAAGAAAGCCTTCCTCAGTGATCAATGCAAAGAAATAGAGGAAAACAACAGAATGGGAAAGACTAGAGATCTCTTCAAGAAAATTAGAGATACCAAGTACTCTTGCCTGGAGACTCCCATGGACAGAGGAGTCTGGTGGGCTGAGGTCCATGGGGTCGCTAAGAGTCAGACACGACTGAGCGAGTTCACTTTCACTTTTCATTTTCATTCATTGGAGAAGGAAATGGCAGCCCACTCCAGTGTTCTTGCCTGGAGAATCCCAGGGACGGGGGAGCCTTGTGGGCTGCCGTCTGTGGGGTCGCACAGATTTGGACATGACTGAGGTGACTTAGCAGCAGCAGCAAGGGAACATTTCATGCAAAGATGGGCTCAATAAAGGACAGAAATGATATGGACCTAACAGAAGCAGAAGATACTAAGAAGAGGTGGCAAGAATACACAGAAGAACTGTACAAAAAAGAGCTTCATGACCCAGATAATCACGATGGTGTGATCACTCACCTAGAGCCAGACATCTTGGAATGTGAAATCTAGTGGGCCTTAGAAAGCATCACTACGAACAAAGCTAGTAGAGGTGATGAAATTCCAGTTGAGCTATCTATTATGCTTCATTTTATCAACTTCTGGAAGGACAGAAGTTGAAGGTGACATCAGCTTTCTCCTTAGATGTGTTCAGGCAAATTGCACAGGTCCTTTTATTTTTGTGGTGAAAGGCTGGGAGGGTGAAGAGGGAATTGGGGCAGGCCCTGTGTGACTCAGGTCCCTGGTGACTTTCAGCACCTGCAGGCCTCTGAGCTGTCTGTGTCTGGCCGGGGTGATTATGAGGAACTGAGATCCCTGTGCGCAGCTGACTCCAAGGAGGTCCTCACTCAGCCCCACTCCTTAGGTCTTTAAGACAGAGTATAGGGTCTCTTCCTGGAGTTCGGGGTGGGGAGGGGAGGCACTGCTGAGTTGATGAGGTCAAGCTGGAGAGGGTGAAGGACACATGGAGGACTACACCATCATCCTGGGGGAGAAAGAAATGGGAGGGGGTGAGACAGCAGAGGGGAAGGGGTCCCATCTCAGAGCCACAATCCCACAGCTGATGCCCCACTGACACCACAGTCCCTCTGTCCATCCACCCCACCTCCGCCAAACTTCCCTCTCATCCTTTCAGGCCCGAACCGGAGCTGCTTATGTTATTGTTGTGCTCTGGTTTTATATGTTGTCTTAGAAAAAAACTCAAGATGTACTGGAATCAGGTGACCAGGCAGCCAGGGTAGAGAAATGGGCAGGGGCTCCAGCAGTGAGGTCATCTCTAGGTCAGGACCAGGGTCTCAGGGGAGGGTGGGTGAGGTAGGGGAGAGAGGAGGATGCTGAGGGCACCTGTGTGGGGAGGGGGTGTGAGGAGAAGGAAGACCCAGGTGAGAGTGGGCGTGATGGCGGCAGGACTTACCTTTATTCCTGATGTTCTCGTAATTCTCTTCTGTGTTTTTGAAGGACTCCCTGAGTGGGAACATGTGATGTGTCAGAGTCTGGGCAGAAAAGAGCTGCCACCTGCCTCGGGCTGCTCCTCTCGCNGGGCTGAGAAGCAGGGGACTGAGGCCAGAGCCTGGGAAAAACGAAAGCAGCTCGGTCGTGGCCAACTCTCTGCAACCCCGTGGACTGCAGCCCGCCAAGCGCCTCTATCCATGGAATTCTCCAGGCCAGAACACTGGAGTGGGTACCTGCTCCCTTCTCCAAGGGATCTTCCCAACCCAGGGATCAAACCCAGGTCTCCTGCATTACAGGCACATTCTTTACCATGTGAAACGCCAAGGAAGCGCAAGGATACTGGAGTGGGTAGTCCATCCCTTCTCCAGGAGATCTTCCCGACCCAGGAATCGAACTGGGGTCGCCTGCACTGCAGGCAGAGTCTTCACCAGCTGAGCTAGCAGGGAAGCCCTTAGCGCCTGGGGGAGTGTGAATGTTGGGGACTGGGGAAAGAAGATGAGGACCTGGGTGGGGAGAAAACCTGGGTGAGTGCACTGTCCTCCCGGAGGCTTGAGGAGGAGGAGTGTGCTAGGCAGTGGGCGGCAGCGGGGGAGGCAGCAGTAAAATGCAGCAGCAAGGGGTGGAGGCGGACGGAGGGGCTACGGCTGGGGAAGGAACCCAGCAATCTGCAAAGCATGGACAGCTCTTTGCAGAAGGCTGCTCAGAAGGCAGGGAGAGAGATGTCAGCAGCTAACGGTTCCAACATGAAAAGAACAAGAGCAGGGACTGGAACCTAAATCCTGGACACACTCAGGCTTCCACCTCCAGGCGATGTACTTTCGGAAGAGGCCAGCCAAAAGCACCTCTCCTGAAACAAACCAGGACAATGGCACCAGCGAGGCGTGGGTCCAGCCCTGGCTATTGGACCAGGCTGGCTCCTCAGTGCACAGGCAGAGCCCACTAGGCTGGAAAGATGACCCTCGGCCGCCCTTCCCAGGGCTCACCCAGGGTTGGGGTAGAAGGTTCTTCAGAGACACCAGATACCCTCACACCTTTCTCACAACAGCAGCAAGAAGAGGAAGCAGAAGAGCTGGAGCAAGTGCTGCCACCATACATACCCGTCCGTCCTCCCTGCGAAACCCAGTCCTGTTTACACTGACGCACAAAGAGGTCTGAGAGGTGCAGAGACCCGAGCTTTTGCAGACCGCCAAAAGGCAAGACTTATTCTTGTCCAGTAATGCCTCAGGGTGGGGCTCGCAGAATAAAAAGGTGTGACCCAACTTGCCGGAAAGCCTGCCACACTTCTCGGAAAGGAGCAACCTTGAGGCTTGCTTCTCCCTTCGGATGTGCACGTGTGAAGGAGACACTGTCTCCCGGCACTGATCACAGTCAGGTCTGAGCTTCTAGTCCAGCACTGACCTCTCCCTCCCACCAGCGTTTGCAGAGCACGCAGGAAATGCACACCTCTCCCCAGCCCGTGGGAAGATGACCATCATTTAAAACAATGTTTCCACCAATATTCACCAGTAAGATCTGATCCGCGCCAGCTCCTCTACTGTTCCTCTTCCTGGAAACACTGCCATCCTAAGTTAACTAACTTTTTCAACTTTCTTTTTCTTTTCTTACTAATGAACGCTTTCTGTTCAAGTCTCACAAATCACTTTTCCTGGCATATAAATGTATTCACACTTTAACCCCAAAGCATCTCAAATTTGGCATTTTGTTCTTTTATTTATTCACATGGCCCCTGTTCGGATGTCTCTGCTCTAATCATCGAAGTAACTAAGTGACTATCGGGGCCGTCCTTCACAATGAAACAGTGTCTGTTCAGTCCCAACGCCTGCTACAGTTCAGGCACCCACTGGCTCCTCGACCCTCTCTCACTCCACCTCACAGGAAGAATGTGTCCAACTCACATCCCAGAGAAGGCACAGAGGATGACACAGCACAGCTCTATAGGCAGAGTCCTGGAACTCAATGACTTAAGTTTCTGGCTAACTCAAAACCAAGTGTTTAATGCTGAGGAAAACAAGCTGACCTAAAATAATTTGGTGACATGAACCAAGTCAACAAAAACTTATAGAGCACATACAACTTAAGGTGTGGTAGCCCAAACCCCCACTATGGCTTCAGGGATCCTACCCAAGCAAAAGCAACAACTCAAGATTTTTAAGTCCATGCACAAAAGTACACCTTGGTTTGCAGGGTTCTGTCTGGTTCACCTGTGCAGACACAGCAGCTAATATAGTATCATTATACAGTAATAAGGTACATATATAGAAAGAAATATTTGTTAAATAAATGTGTTCCTAAAACATTTGTAAATCAACTTCTGCAAAGACGTCAGTACATTTCCAGAGATTTTAAACACCTATGAATAGGTAATACACCACCATTTCAGACTTTTGCCCGCCATTTATCAGTTAAGACAAGCACTTGACTCAAGTATCCTCGCAGGTAGGATTTTTTTAACACAGATATTTGAGAACATTTGCTTCTTGAAATCAAGACACTTAAACTCAAATGAATGTTTCACAAATTTGTATTTATCTGTATCATTCAATTTAGACTTTATTGCCCCAGAACTTGAATCACTTAATCTACCTGAATTACACTTATTTTTACACTGAAAATTTAGCAAGCAAATAATATAAACAAGAATCTTATGGAATGTTTACCTGTTTTAAAGAAGCTTTAGCTATTTTAACCTTCTACAAGTATCCACTTAGGTACAAATAATCTGCTATTATAGGTAAAGNAGATGTGTATAAGAGACAGATATAAACAAGAATCTTATGGAATGTTTACCTGTTTTAAAGAAGCTTTAGCTATTTTAACCTGCTGCAAGTATCCACTTAGGTACAAATAATCTGCTATTATAGGTAAAGAGGCAAAATATTAAGGCTGAAGTTTTCGATTAATAACTACAAAGCACTTTCAAAGTTATCATCACAAATCTGAGAGGTATTATTACCACCCCAATTCGACATATAAGAAAACTGGCCAGTAAGTTGAGCTCCTAAAAGTTTCTATTCAATAAATAATTAACAAATAAAAGCTAACTAACTCACAAATTCATTTGAAATGATTAGAGTTAATACTCTGGTTTCTCTTCCAATCATATTATAGCCTTTTGGGGGGAAAGTGATCAGAGTTACAAGTTTCCAATGTTTGCCAATCATGCATGATTGACTCAGTGGACGTGAATTTGAGCAAACTTCAGATCATGAAGGACAGGGAAGCCTGGCGCGCTGCAGTCCATGGAGTAAAAAAGAGTTGGACACAAACGAGCAACTGAACAACAACAAAGAAAAAAGAGGAAAGAAAAAGATTTTAGGAATCCATCTTAAATCTCCTTAGAAAGGTTTGGCAGGTACTTACGAAAAAGGAAAGGCCTTTTTATTACAATAATAAAGAAGTAGGAAGACGAAGGGATGAATAATCTCAACTAGCAGTCCCAAACTACGATTCAGGCTCCATCACATTACAGCGAAAGACATTCTGGTGTTCAGTATGCAACATCTCTCCATTAAGTGGACAGTGACGCTGAAACCCTCCCCTCATTAGAAACACTTTTGATGCTGAAGTGTCTGTATGATCCTTAGGAAGAAAACAGAAATTGTTTCTATTTTTTAACTAAAGGTTATGATTGAGTTCAGGTTCATTTCTTTTTGGTTCAGTGTTTAAGGAGAACAAATAAATTAGTCTATTAACTGACCATATTTTCAAGTAAATCTGACCATATTTTCAAATAAATCAGTCAATGAATGCAGTTCTTCTTCTTACATTAAACAATTAGAAATATTGCAACATTTTAAACATATCTAATAGTTGGTCCCAGAAAAATCCATTTTAAACAGCAAATTGAGTTCACCTGGATCAAACCAAAAAGCCTTTTAATGCCTATGCAGCTGGCTGTTTTCATAATAATTTAACTAAGTATATTATTCCTAATAAATGGTATCTAAGTAGCTATTCCGCTACTTTTTAAAATTTAATCATTTTGGTTGTGGGCCTCAAGTTAAAAAGAAGAATTCCTGTTCAGGCATTAATTCTCCTACGACATATTAAATTGTGTGCCCAGTTTCATCCTCAAATAAGAGCTCTATACAATTAGAGATCTTTTTCTGACTTTTCCAAACTTAGTATAAATGCTTGTTCCAATACAAAAATCTCACTATCGAATTTTCATTATGAGTTTGTTGCATCATATAGCCTTGACTCACTTAATAATATTTTATATGTTCATTCTGCCACTTCAATCATTTTTATACAGCTTTTTCACAGAACAATGTCACAAAGGTAGTCATTTAAGTTGATAAATTCAAGTGTGCTCAGTCGTGTCTGAGTCTTTGCAACTCCACCAGGCTCCTCTGTCCGTGGAATTTTTCAGGCAATACTAGAGCGGGTTGCCATTTCCTCCTTCAAAGTTGATAAACAGGTTGTATTTTAAGACATTTTATCAGTATCAAAATATTTTATTTCATCTTGAACACACCATTAAACTACTTACTTGCTTGAATAAAACTATTAGTGTCCAAATGTGCAATTTTTATCCTACTATTAAAGACCAAAAAATTTCCTTTCCTTTCTCTCTAAACAATATGACTTCCAACATCTATCATCCTCGTCACTATTATTATTACTATTGGCCCTCTCTAGCTTGTTAAATTCACGCCCACTATTTTGGGCTATTTTTCCAATATTAATGTACACACACTCTCCTCTTTTTCTTTTTTTGGTGGCAGGAAGAAAAGAACCAAAGAAAAGTATTAAAAGAAAGAGAGGAGAAAGATACTGGCCTCTTGCACTTGGTTTCACTCTCTCATATACAGTTGGTATAGAAATTGCTCAGTCTACCGCTGAACAAAGAGATTCAAAGAGGCACTACAGTGATTAACTATCTCAGATTTCCAACATTACAGATTTTATGTTGTTTAGTTTTTCAAGTATGCTCTGTCAGATATGATAATCACAAGTGATGCTATAACCAGATAGGGAAATGTTAATGAAATGGACTACTCTAAGAAATTACTAATGCTAATCGACATTGACTGGCACGTATAAGGTACCAGGCACTGCACCAGCAAGTCATGTACCAAACATCACACACCCACTGTCCCCAAGGGCAAAAGAGGAGGTATGAAGCCAAACACACTCTCCACTTCAATATTCCTAAATTATAGCCCCCAGTTACTAAACTGCCACATTCAGGTTAAACATTTAAATGTGACATTACTATAGTGACAATACTCATTTAAATCCAAAGTTCAACATTAACAAAATAATGTACAAGATGCAAAACTTAGATGTTTCATTACTGCAGCCAAGGGAAAGACAGCCGAAAGACTCTACCAACAAAAAATTCAGTTTTAAAAAATCAAAACAACTATCAAGTTTAAAAAATCTCCAGTGCCTACCAATGTATTTTTCCAGAATAAGAAGAAAGAAATGTGCAGAAAAGTCAAGTGAAGGGACCCTCTGTGGCCTGGCCTTCTAAAACACACCTCCCCTTCTCTCACTCCTTTCCCTGGAAGGAGGAATGTAATGGGGGGCGGGGAGGACTGAGCAGAGGGGCCCAGCCCCTTCTGGACTCCCTTTCAGCCCAGCCTGCCAGAAGAAGCTGCTACCCCTCCACTGCCATAGTGGGGGTTAGAGGTGGGCCAGGTGTGCGGTGCTCTACTGCCTATGGCAGTGATTGTGTGTAAAGCTGTCTAATTATGGTGAAATACTGAAAAGCTTCTGTATTTCTGCTGTTCATCTAAGCTGCGTTTTCCAACACAACTGTTAGTTCAATATCCATCTTATTATGCCTAGTTTTCAATTGATCCTGAACCAGTCTGGAGGAGAAGGGTAGGGAGTTCTAAATCCCAACAACCTCCAAGGTAATTTTTTAAATAAAAAAATTAAATGAAAAAAAAATGATGCTATATAGTATATACAATATGAGCTCACCAATGCTAAAAAAAAAAAAAAAAAACCACAAAACACTACTCTACTACTATAAAAACATATGCAGGTACAAAAATACCCAAAAGAATAAGTATTAAAACAGCATAATAAAGGAGGGTGATGGCTTTTTCCTTCATTTGTTTTTGTGCTATTCTCTAACAAGCTAACAGTTCTCTAACAAGCATGTGTGCATATATTACTGTGGTAACTTTCAAAAACTTTAAAATATATTTTTATAACTTTCACTGGAAGTTATCATAACTATAGATCAAGTGCAAGTTTCTGAACTTTGTGATCATCATGGTTTAGAGAAGTGGTTCTCAAAGTGTGATCTCCAGACCAGCTCCATCAGGATCACATGGGAGCTGGTCAGAAATGCAAATTATGGGGCCCTATCCCAGAGCTCTGGAGGTGGAGCCGAGCAACCCGTCGAAACTAGCCCCTCCCTCCACCATGATTATAATGCCAGCTAGAGTTGGAGAACCAGAGGGCTAGAGAATTGTTTACAATAATCCACTTTCAATTTTCCCAGTCATAAATCCTCAAAGTGAAAGAAAGTGTTAGTTGCTCAGCTGTGTCCGACTCTTTTGCAATCCTATGGACTATACCCCGCCAGGCTCCTCTATCCATGGGATTTTCCAGGCAAGAATACTGGAGTGGGTTGCCATTCCCTTCTCCAGGAGATCCTCCCCACCCAGGGATTGAAACCAGGTTCCCCACACTGCAGGTGAATTCTTTACTGTCTGAGCTACCAGGGAACTCCATAAATCCTCAGGACCCATACGAAACACACAGATGTACTCCTATCTCCCTATCAACTCATTTTATATCTCAAGTCAACAAGCATTTATGGAAAACCTTTCAAACTGCACTACTTTTTAGTATAAGCTGAAATACTTTAGTAAAGGAATGATTATCTTCAAACCACTGGGGAGAACCCCCAACCCTGTTAAAGGAACTCAAGTACTCTGTTATAAACTGGAACCCTAGAACAGCTTTCCTACTGGGAAGGAGCTGTGGCATGCTGCCTCTATACACCCTGAGAAAGATCCTCAACCAAGGAACAACTTGCTAATGGGATGTATTATAATAACATGGAACGGTCTCAGCTAGTATTTCTCCTTCATAACTATTAGAAAGTTTATTGAAAATTAAGTAGGGATAGCATTTATAGATACCTGTTTGGTGATCGTCTTGGCCAACGTCTTCTGTTAGATTCTGCAAGAAATATTTTCATTATTACCAAGAAATCACACACCATACAGCAAGTTTTAAAATTTAGGATTTTCATAAACAGCTGATATCTTAATATCCATAATCTAAATTCTTATCAAATACACTTAAAACAACTGAACAGCTGGTAGTTTTGTCTTTAAAAAATTGACTTACTAGCTTATTAAGGGTGTGGTAGATCTTATGAATATTTGCCAGTGTTGAAAGATGAGAGTTCAGCTGAAAGTCTTTAAGAGAAAAAGGGGAAAATTCAGTGTCATTTATTTCCCATACTGCAAAAAGACTATTAAAAAATAAAGCTCAAAAGTGAAAATAAATGTTTTGACACAATTGACTACTATCACCATTATATTTGATACTTATTAAATAAGATACAACATGCAACTACCAACCTATCTGCTACAAATAGTCTGACAATAAAACTAAATTCCCAACCAAATGTTAAAATACAGTTCATGAAATTTTCATGTGAATTGTAAGGCAAAACAAAAATACTTCAATAGTTATAACATCCTATCAGCAACAAACTTAATAGAAAAATATCACTGATGCTGGCAAATTAAGTAACACAAATAGACGACAGATCTCAAATGAACCATAATCACTTTCTCTTTCTCCTCCCCAGAATTACTAGCACAATACAAGCTCCTGGCAAGAAAATAAACAGGAAAGCATCTCAATCACTTGACATTTCTTACAATATACGTATTTTGTTGACTCTTACACAACATAGAGCAGAAATGAAATCTAAGCACCTCCCCCTCCTGTTTAACAAATACAGATAAATCAAAGGGCTGGCCTGAAAGTGGCCTGTCTGAGAGGCCAGGGCCCTGGGATGGAGTCTATAGTTCCTGGCACTGCAATAGTAAAATGTGCCACAGAGCCAGCAACACAGAGGCAGAGCTCGCACTCACAAAGAATCAAAGGCTGTCTCCACCCGCCATCTCTAACAACTTCAGGACTGAACACTACATCACCCACAAAGACAAAGTCAAGCGGCTCTACCACACAACACCGCACAACATGAAACTCTATGTTCCACTTCTGAATCTCCAATTTCAAATGCTTTTCATAAAAAGTATGCTTGCCTACATAGTGCGTTATATGAATATGAGTTAAAAGTCGAGGGCTATTTTCATATTTGAATAAGCATCAATAGAAGCAGTTTCATAAAACATCAAGATTTACATTAGTTCCTTTTCTTTACTATCATAACGATTAGTAAACGTTAGTCTGAAAGTAACCTTGAAAAGATACTGTAACTTTCCAAGTTATGCCATTCTGATAAAAAAAAGAGAGAGAGAAAAAAATCACCCTTTCCTGGAATATTTATTTAGGATGCATGTCAGATGCAAGGAGCCAACACTACCACACAAGCTGTCTCTGCTGAGCTGGACTCTGGGCTGGAAAGCAAGCTGACCTGCCTGCCAGTATTTAGAAAGCTTCACTTTTCTCTTCTAAATTGTGCCAGGAATCCAGGTCTGGGTTGGCCTGGAGGGCAGAGGGGCCAGCAGGCAGCGGAGTCCCTGACATATACACACCACTGTCAGGAGCACGGGCTGTAAGTGTACATGTACATGTGCACGCGCTGGCCCGACCAACGGCAGCCCCCGGCCTGACACCACACACACAGCTACTGAGAGTGGGCCAAAGAATCAGAGTGCTTGGCTGAGAGACAACCAGAGGAGGACCTCAAATACAGACAAGTGTTAATTATTTAGCATCTGAATGGTTGAGCCATATTTAAGGTAAATGATGATATAAATATGTGCAGATCTTGATTTTCCATCTTAATTAGTGCAACTGCACAGAAAAAGATTTTAAAATATTTAAAATATTTAAAATATATATATATATATATATATGTGTGTGTGTGTATTTATGTACTTACACTTCTATTTCATAAACCTAGGTAGGAGGCTCTAAAGCTAGGAGCAGTAGCAAAGGCTTTGGGGAACTTAATCTTACCCCACCCCCATCCCCTGGCATCTATGACCAAGCCCTAAGCTCCCTTTTTGTACTCTCTCAATTTAAAATTTGGAAGACAAACGATACACTACAGTAATATCTTGATATATAAATTAAACTTCTGGGACTCGCAAAAAAAAAACCCAAAAAAACAGAAAACTTAAGGATCTAGATTCTGTCTTCATTGAGGATACACAGGAGTCTGCCAAAGATCACCAAAGCAATAAGGTCTCCAGACCTGCTGATTCAATTGCCAAAATTCACAAAGGAGAATAAACAAATTAAAATCGCTAAATCCGTCTTTACACACACACACACACACA
>SJYV01022203.1:0-17481 GCA_006410875.1 Neotragus pygmaeus | reverse complement strand
GAAGCGGGGGGAGACCAAAATGGCATTAAAAGATAAATCCACAAAGGTTAACACTATTGAATTCATGGTTCATCTGTTCACTGCTCAGGGCAAGTAACAGACCTTGAAATCTAAAATAGATTTCACATGCTTAAGGAATAGATGTTAAGGGTGAAGATCGCATGCTTTACAGAAGCGCATTTAGGAAAGCACTAACTGACTCATAAAATCTCCTCTGGCTCCTATTTCAATTCTAAAGGCTAAATGCTCGCTTAAGTCAACTTTAGTCCATGATCAAAAGGCTCTCCACTATCACTGGGTTAGACTCTCACGTGTGACATGCAAACCTAACATTCTGTATTAAAACTGACAAATGGCTCTGCAGAAAAATACAGCTTGCTTGATAAACGGCTTGCCTAAATTATCTTCTGAGTATTCTTTAAAATGATCAACAAATCCTGATGTGGCATAAAGTTTTCTGGGAGTTTTGGGGGTTTGTCTTGGGTTTTTTAAAATAATTATCACTTGTTGTGACCTATATAACAGAAAAAAGTGAATGCCACTGAGAGGGTCAAAATTCACTTCCTCCAAACTACCCTTTGTATACAGAATCCCACAATATAGACAGACATAAGTAATAAAACAAAAACTGGTAAGTTCAGATAATGACCATCATCAACCAAAAGAATCAACTTTAAGAATTAACAGTCCTAACAGGAGTTTACTTCCATAAGAGGGTCAGAAACAACTGAAATACATAAAAATTCAAACACTTCTTTTATGCCATAAATAATCACATGTTAAATATACCTGGCAGGTGATCTCAATTATAATAGTAAAAGTGATGGTACATGTAGGAATAAACTTAAAATGTGCAACATTCAAGTGAAGAAACAATAAAAGTTTACAGATGCAGAGATATATTCCTGGAAAGGAAAGACCCGGTATTCTAAGACGATCACTTCACCCTGTACTGAACTACAAAATTAAATGCAATCAAATTCCTATTCTCCCTGCTTCCCACTTCCCCGTCCCAAAAAAGAGGTGAGGGAAAGGGAAGGGAGTCAGGCAAGCTTAGCAGATTGATTCCAAAGTTCACCTGAAAAGAACAAACACACTTGACTTGCCAAGAAATTGTTGAAAACAAAGAATGAAGAAGAACAGGCCCTATCAGACCATACATAATATAAAGCAGAGGTTGGTAAACTCTCTGCAAGAGTGCCAGATCTTAAATAATTTAGGCTTTGTGGATCATCTCTGCTGCAGCTACTTTGCCACTGGAGCTCAAAAGCAGCCATAAACAATACACAAGCAAATGAGTGTGGCTGTGCTCCAATAAAACTTTATTTCTAGACACTGGGTGGTGGGCCTGGTTTGGACCATGAGCTGTAGTTTGCCAAGGCCTGGTGCAGAGGTACAGTGCTATAAAATATGGTACATGAGCAGTAAGACAAATCATTCAAAGAGAGCTAATAAGTATGTCTAGGCATGTCTGTATGGTTACGTGTATGTATAAGCACATAGAATTAATATGATTGAATGGTATTTCAAATCAAGAGGGAAGAGATCGTTATTCAGCAAGCAGAGGGCAACTAGCTACCATGTGGAACAAATCAAAATTAATTCCAACCTCAGAAGTTACAGATAGAAGGGAAAGGCACTCAAGGCTAAAGAGAAGTTATGGCTCAGGGCCCCGCACGTTCTCTGCCTCTTCTACCCAATCTCATCTCTTACCTATCTTCCCCTCACTCTTCTCGGTCACAGAGAGCTTCCTGCTATCCTGTGAATACTCCATCCAAGCTCTGACCTCAGAGCCTTTGAACACACTGTTCTCTCTGCACTGAGCCTTTTTTCCTCTAATAATAACATGGCTTGTTCTCACACTTCATCAGGTTGCCACTGAAATATCACCTTCTTACAGAACCTTGCCAGACCCAACAAACAGGACCCGTTCTTCACTATCCTATTACCATGCTTCACTTCTCTTTATGGCATTAGTACCACCAGACTTTATGTCATATTTGGGCGCCATCTTCCTCTAGCATCAGAATATAAGCTTCACGAAGGCCAGAACCTGCTCTTGTCCACTGCTATAGCCCTAGTACCAAAAGCAATACCTGGCACACATCAGGTGCTCAATAAATACTCAAGGAATAAATGATTGTAGGGACAAAGGCATCAAGACTTAAATTCAGTATGCTTTGGTATTTCAGGGCATTCACATCTCTAGATCTTTACATGTGAGAAGCAGCATGGTAACAGAAGAGACTAAAAGGCAGGGCAGGACAGAAAAAGGGTGGCTCTGAACCCTGTTTAAGAGGTTAATCTAAGGACGAGTATTTCCACTGGGCCGTCGGAGGGTATGCAAATGCAACAGATAAACATGGCACGCTCAAGCATTCCTACTCAAAGGTAACTCATGCACAGCTGTTTCACATGGAAACAACAAAACGACTATGGCACGAGATCTGAACGAAACTGCACCAGACCAAGTTACGCTCCCAGCATCCAGAGAGAGCAGTTAATTCTGCACAGCAGAATGCTGGAAGCACTGCTATGAGCCTGAGTGTGTAAATCAGCCTTTTTTGGAAAGACTGCCCAATGGCAAGTGTGGCCTGGATTCAGAGTGGTGTTTCATGAAGGCTGCTGGTAGTGAGCAAGGTGGGAAATGATTAGGGCCTTCAGGTGGTCTGTGGCAGCAAAAGTGGAGAGTACAACAGGACCGCAGGACATCCACATTTAACTCACACCAATTCATGGCAACGGCTTGGCAAAAAGAGGGAGAGAGAAGAAAAGTCAACTGTCCTAGTAACTGCCCTGAGGCCTCTACTTAATGACAGCGGGATGGACTCTGACAGTCACTGGGTCCGCTCAGTCTCCACATGCATCTCAGAACACTGTATGAGCCAAGTATTTAGATGTATTTTTCATGAAACACAGTCCCTAAACATAAGCCAGCTGCTTCAACTGGTGCTCAACTGAAGAAGAGTTGGTGACCTGCCCTAATACTGGAGGGAAAAACCGCGGTGCTAGAGACAATCTGCAATGAGGGGGCACCTTCTGAAAGTATTTCCAGCGATTTTTTTTTTTTAATTAATTTATTTGCCTGCTCAAGGTCTTAGCTGTAGCATGTGGGATCTAGTTTCCTGACCAGGGATTGAACCTGGGCCTCCTGTATTGGGAGTGTTAGGTCCCAGCCGCTGGACCACCAGGGAAATCCCTCCAGTGATATTTTTAACACTGGTGATTTTCACCTTAGATATGGACTTTAGAACTCACCTCTATACGTGATTGCACTAGGAGGAAAACCAACAAGACTGCTTTCAGGAGCTGTGAGGGAAGCTCACGTCCTTTTGTCCAAGTCCCCGAAATTCTCCTTGAGCTATGAAAACTAGCACAAGCAGGGTCAGGTAACTAGTTGTGGCCAAGCTGGGGAGAACTCACATTCCTTCCTCCGTTCCAACTCATTTCTGATGGGAGCATCAGGGAGTAAAAAGCAGCGGCATGTCCCACCAAAGTTCTATTAGTAGTCAACAATCAGTTCTCACAAAGTTAGAGAAACTTAATATTAAATAAAAAGATAATAAAACTGGTGAAATCAAAACAATCTACCAACTTTAAAAAAAAAACAAAAAAGATGGTACAGTAAAGACATAACATCCATGTTATTTCTATTTCAAATACACCTCTTTCTTCTTGTCACTAAGAATTCACAAAAGTATTTTATTACTAGCTAAACTCCAGCTGGTCAATCAGTAAGCAATGCTCTCAGGTACAAAATTTTTAATACAGCGCTATGCACATATATGTACTGATAAATGCATTCTGCTGATGCTGCTGCAAGTCACTTCAGTCGTGTCCGACTCTGTGCAACCCCACAGACGGCAGCCCACCAGGCTCCACCGTCCCTGGGATTCTCCAGGCAAGCACACTGGAGTGGGTTAATGCATTCTNAATGCATTCTGCTGATGCTGCTGCAAGTCACTTCAGTCGTGTCCGACTCTGTGCAACCCCACAGACGGCAGCCCACCAGGCTCCACCGTCCCTGGGATTCTCCAGGCAAGCACACTGGAGTAGGTTAATGCATTCTGAGGACAATGAAAATGACAAACTAAACCAGTAATGGCTTTGGGGGTGGAGGTGGAGGACAAAACATGGGGTCGTTACCATGTCATTGCTAAAAAAGTGAAACAAAATTAACGGTTATCAAAATCAGCATCCATCCTACATGTTTCTGGAACAGAACAAGAGCAAGATGCAGCGGTGCAGGGCTGGGCCTCTCTAAATGCGATTCCACAGGAAGGCTGAGGGGTGCTCCACGCCATTGGTTACATGGCCCACCCTCCTGAAACCTTAGTTTTACTCAGTGATGTGGAAAAAGTATATAATAGTGTATGTAACCAAGATTCACTGTTTAGGTCTGCCCTTTCTTCTAGAGAGCTTCCCTGGTAGCTCAGCTGGTAAAGAATCCACCAGCAATGTGGAAGACCTGGGTTCAATCCCTAGGTCGGGAAGATCCCTTGGAGAAGGGAATGGCTACCCACTCCAGTATTCTGGCCTGGAGAATTCCACAGGCAGAGGAGCCTGGCCCGCTACAGTCCATGGGGTCACAAAGTGTTGGACACAATTGAGTGACTTTCACTTTCTTTCTTTTTCCTTCTAGAAACAGGAGCCCATTTTCCTACAGGTTTTGGGTACACTGAGGATATGAATGTCACTGAGGGGAAAAGAAACCCCTGCCAAGGGGGTCCCACAAGTGACAAGTAACAACGTAAGGTTGTAATCACGAGATTTAAGGAAAAACTCTAACGAGTCCGGCCAAGGCCCTACACGATCTGACCTAAGTCATCCCATTTCATTATCCTGCTCACTCCATTCCAGCCACACTCCTCCTGACTACTCAAGTGAACTCCTGGCTCAGGGTCTATTTTATTTAATATACCCTCCTCCTCCTTCCCATCTCTGTTGTCACTGGCCTGATGTTGACATCACTGAAATTGTCTGTTCAGACGTCACCTCATCCAGAGGCCTCCCTCCCCTGACTTCCCTATCCAAACCAGCACCTCGATCCCCACCAGAGTTACCAGCTGAGCTACCAGGTTAGGGTTTACACCTTCATTTTTTGACCTTTTTTAAAAAAGCTTTATTGAAATACAAATCATCCACCATACAACTGATCCATCTAAAGTGCACAAGTCAATGCTTTTTAGTGTATTCACAGCTGCACAACCATCACAATGTTATTTAACAACATTTTTATCACCCCATCAGCAATCACTCCTCATTTTTCCCCTCACGCCTATACCATCAGGCAACCACTAACCCTATAGTTTGTCTCTATACATTTTCTATCAATAGAATCATAAGATATGAGGTCCTTTGTGACCCAGACATTATATTTTATATATATTTACATCTCTATCCTTTGTCACACTCCCTGGAGCCCAAGCTCCATGATGACAGGTGTTTTCTTTAGCTTTGTTCACCACTTTATCCCAATACCTAGCAAAACATAAGCTGCCTATGGGGTCGCACAGATTCAGACACGACTGAAGCAACTTAGCAGCAGCAGCAGCACATGGCCAATAAACGGGAAAAAATGCTTTTAAAGTACCCACTGGGGACTTCCCTAGTGGTCAGGACTCTGAGCTCCCAATGCAGGGGACCTGGATTGGATCCCGGGGCAGGGAACTAAATCCTGAATGCTGCAACTAAGACCCGGTGCAGCCAAATAAATAAATAAACTTAAAAAAAAAAAAAAGTAGCCACTGGATTGAGCAATGTGCAAGTTACTCTATAACTGTGGTGAAGAATGAAATGAGGCATGGTTGGAGCAAGAAGTGAGGGATCAGTCTATCATCAGGCATAAACAACTTGTTGCAGAAGTTTTACCATGAAGAGAAAGAGAAAGGACAGAGTGGGTATTGAGTTTGGGCTTAACAATGATGAGATTGGAGCACATTTAAAACACTGAGATTCAACGTGCTTCTTACCCTAGAAGGTTACAGAAGCCAGAGCGCATACAGTGGGTCAGATTACAACTCAGGGTGGATCTATAATATGAGCACAAATATACGTAGCATATGTGATTTTTAAAAATTACAAAATGCACTTTTAAGTTTAAAAATTCATTAAAAACTAGTTCTACTTCAAAATGACTTAAAATACAAAGTCTACCATAAGATGAAGTCTACTTTTGACCCTACAAACAGTAGCGTTTTCAACTAGTATTCTAGAACCAACTTATGCCTCTGCACACCAACTGATAAATGACTGAACTATGTGAGACAGCAAAAGTACGTGTCTCACTTGTAAAACCTATTTTCACATTTGAGGCCAAATTATTAAAACACACAGATCTGAAACGAGTTTTCCACACCGCAAAACTAGAAAAAACCAAAAGCCAGGTTTGTGGGTCAGCTTCATACCGCACACTCGTCGAACCTGTTAGAAACAGGAAGCTCTTGGTCTAACAGCACCTGCCTCAGGAGAACACTGAGGATCCAACGCGCCCCTGCTGCACTGTGCCCAATGCAGAGCGGGCGCCACCTGAGCGGGGCTCTGTGCCACTCGGTGTCACCTGCATGCTGAGCAGCCCTGGCACCCTCCCCGCCATAGCCCAAACCAAACCCCGTGTACACACTGAGCTACTGAACACTGACCCAGAGGCTGCACATCAGAACCACCTGGGGAGTCTGGATAACTGCCACTGCTGCGGCCCCATCCAGGCCAATCAAACAAAAATAGAAGTGGACTTGTCAGAGCTTCTCAAGTAGCCCAGGTGACTCTATATGCAATCAGAGAGGAGCATGCGTCCCCACCCTCTCTTCAATCCCCAGTCCACATCCAGTTCGCAATCTCAGCCAGAGGCCAGAGGCCAGAGGCCAGAGGGGAGTCCAACCCATTCAGGGCAACCCCCACAGTGTGCAGACACGATCGAGATCCAAGCTGTTCAAGGTCAAAAACCTAGGTGCAGACGGAAAGGAACCAAGGAGCAGTGAGGAGAAAGGCATGAACATCTATCTCTCTCCTCGTCGATAAACACTGGTTATTTACAAGACACAAAGTCAGGAAAGTGAGCGTGGGAAGGAGGAAACTGACGAGGTGGGACCAGGTCATCGTGGGAGACTCGGAGCCTTCACTGAACACAAGATCTGAGGCTAAGGCCGTCCAAGCACACCACCGCTCTGGCCTTTCCCTCCTAACTCACACAGGACCCGACAAGTGGCCGGGAGGTAAAGCCCCCATCCAGGACAGGTGACGTGCCACCCAGGACCCATCACCAACCACACAGCCTGCGCCTGCTGGTGCCACCATCTTAAAGGAGCCAGCCACGTCGGGACAGCCAAACTGGCTGCTCCCCCACCTCGACCAGATACAAAGGGCCCTGGACTCACTGGCTTCACCCCACCCTACCCACTGAGGAACACAGATGCATTTCATCTCACTCACGTTAAAGAGGCCCGATTTGGGGTAGAGAGTACAGCTCTGGCCTCGGAAAGCCCCGGGTTAGAGTCCCTGCTCCGGCGTGTCCTAGCTGAAGGACCTTCCTGTTACCCAGCCTCACTAAATCAAACAGCAGGCCCCTCCTCACCAGGCTCTTAGGGTGTGTGCCAAGCACTCAGCACAGCACTGGCCCATACTGTGAACCAACAAAGGTTCATTATTTTAATCCCTATTATTGTTATTCCACATGGAAGAGACTAAGGCAGACAGAACCCAGGAGATCAAAAAGACAGGGCAGAAGAATGACAAGGGGACAGGTCTTTAAAACTCTCACGTCAATAGCCAGCTGTCTGGACTTGAATGTTCAACACTCCTCCTCAAGCTTCCTGTTTAATTAAGAACAAATAATCTGAGGTCTAATTTTGGGAATGGAGTCTATAGAAAGAGATCTTAAAGGGGAAAAAGACTTAAACTCACCCTCAACTACAGAAAAAGATAAGAAATCAGCTCAAAGATGTTATACAAAAACAACATTAGTAGCTCTATAAGTTTTCTGGCTTTTTAGCAATGATGTTAGGTTAGGTATCTCCTATATTTAAAAAGTATATGCTTAAAAGGTACATAATACAAATGTCTGTTTAAAATAAAATCTTTAAGACTAAAAATGACTATTTCATTAGTAACAAGAAAAAGCATGGAAATACTCTTCTTTGCCATAATCAGTTGCCCAACTAGAATGCATTTTTAAATAAATGACTAGTTTCATTGTGAACGGCAATAATGAAAGAAGAGGAGTGGGAAAGAATGAATTCATCACAGACCCTGTTGGGATCCATTCCAAGAAGAAAAGAATCAAATGCAAAACAAAGACAATCATAACAACAGGCTCTGCCATCAACATTCATAGGCCAGTGACAAAACACAGAATTCCAGTATACCTGCCAGGTTACCAAAGGATTAAATGAAGTGCACAAATAAAATAGTATTATTTCAGAGTATTCTTGCCTGGAAAATCCCACGGACAGAGGAGCCTGGCGGGCTACAGCCCATTGAGTCCCAAAGAGTCGGACGCAACTAAGCACACACATTACTTCATAGGCAGTCGCGGACGCCTAAACACCAGTGTCAGAATGCCTTGAGTTAGCATCTCACCTCACCACTTACCAGCTGTGTGACCTTCAGAAGGTCACATTCTGTACCTCAGCTTCCTCACCTGTAAAATGGGGATGATAACAGTACATTCATATTCCTACCTTCAAGGGCTGGGGTGAGGATTAAATGAATGAATGCAGGCAAGGCAATTGGAACAGCCCATGATTAATCACTGTATATAAACATGTTGTCAGTCCCTCTCCTCCCCTGCCCCCTGCTTTGTTCCTCCTTTCTCCCTGCATCCCACATCTTCTGATTTCGCTCTTACCACTCACCTCCTTTCCACTCCCTGGAGCCTCTTTCTAGCCCTCTCCATGTGGCTCCTGCCCACCCCTCCACCTGATTCCCCTTAGCTCTGGCTTATCCAACTCCTTTGCTACTGCCAGGCTGCTCCCTCTACTTGGAAAGCACCCTTCCACCTCACCCCCGGAGGCACACACCCATCTTTTCCTTCACATAATAGAACTTCAAAAGCTAAGCTTACACAATAATAGCTAACCCTTCCCTGAAGGGCTTCCCTGGTGACTCAGATGGTAAAACAATCTGCCTGCAATCCAAGTGACCAGGGTTCAGTTCCAGGGTCTGGAGAAGGGAATGGCAACCCACTCCAATAATCTTGCCTGGAGAACTCTATGGCCAGAGGACCCTGGCAGGCTACACAGTCCATAGGGTCACAAAGATTCGGATACGACTGATCGACTAACACGTCACTTTACTTCCCTGCAGTCTAATTTTAATGACTACCTATTTGTTTCCAAGCATGCTGGGCATCCATCTAACCTTCCCTGTCCCATATTTCAACTGTCTAGGACTTCTCTGCCTCCACCACTAAGCACTGGAAGGAAGCTCCTTAAACACAAGGGCCAGGCTCATCTGTCTTTGTCACAGCAGCACCCGGCTACAGAAAAAAACCGCAAAGGTTTGCTGAGTGACCAAGTGAGGCAGCTTGCCTGTTTTCTTTCTTATGACCGCTTTTCCTCTCCACGGTCTTTCATTTATTTATTTGGCTGCTTTGGGTCTTAGCTGAGTCACACGGGATCTTGAATTGTGGCATGTCAGCTCTTGTTCCCTGACGGGGGATAGAACCTGAGCCCCCTGCACTGGGAGAGTCTTAGCCACTGGACCAACAGGGACGTCCCTTGAGGGGCTCTTTTTAAAGCCTAATAGGAAAACTGTCATTACACAGTAATCATTAGCAACAAAACAGAAAATGCCAAGCATTTCCTAAACATTTTGTCTTCTATCTAATTTAATTCTCAGGCTCACTCCTCATCTTGCCTCCTACTCTTCCTCTTTGCCCAACCCCCAACTCCACTCCAAGCACAGTTTGCCTGCTTGCCATTCCTCAAACACAGGTCTGCTCCCCTCCTCAGAGTCTCTGAATTTGTATTCCCTCTCCCTAGAATACCCCCTCCACCTCCTCCGGCCTTCCCTGACCAAGCCATGTAAACTACAACATCCTCTGCTCTTGTTCCCCTGCCCTGCACACATGGGGCATGGGTGTGCTCCCCTCTCCTGCTTGGTTCTTCTCAATGAGCTGATCACCATGGAACACAACCTTATTATCCACCTCTTTCCCCATGCTGGAATGAAAACTTCATGACAGATGAAGAATGGGGCCTAGAACAGTGTCAATAAACACCACTGACTGAACAACTCCATACCCTACAGTAGGTGGCTTTATGCATGAGGAACCTGAAGCTTACACAGAGTAGTTGAGGAATTTATCCACGGTCACACAGCCAACAGGGGCAGAACCCAGATATTCTGACTCTAGGGCCCACACTTAACTACTCTGCTGCTCTGCTTCCCTGCCTCCCGACCTGACCCAGAAAACAAATCATCTCATCCAAGGAACTAATCCTAGAACTGTATGCCTTTGGTCCACAGAAAAGCCATCCACCAGAAAAATCTTTCAAGGGAACAAGTCAACTAATTCAAGTCAATTCTATATGTAAAATATTTATAATTCTTTACAAATTCACATAGAATTTATAATTCTATGTGTAAAAATGTATAATTTATGCAGCACTGTTAATTTTTCTTTGGATTTAATAGTTCAATAAGAAGAGACGCTGGGAGGGATTGGAGGCAGGAGGAGAAGGGGACGACAGAGGATGAGATGGCTGGATGGCATCACGGACTCGATGGATGTGAATTTGAGTGAATTCCGGGAGCTGGTGATGGACAGGGAGGCCTGGCGTGCTGGGATTCATGGGGTCGCAAAGAGTCGGACACAACTGAGCGACTAAACTGAACTGAAGAAGAGATTATTATATCTTTTTA
The DNA here is from genome assembly GCA_006410875.1 of Neotragus pygmaeus. Classification (NCBI taxonomy): domain Eukaryota; kingdom Metazoa; phylum Chordata; class Mammalia; order Artiodactyla; family Bovidae; genus Neotragus; species Neotragus pygmaeus. The sequence continues at coordinate 6,618 of SJYV01022203.1, read as the reverse complement.
CACTGTAATATCCTCACAAACAGCAAAATGACAAATCATCAAATAACATGGAGGAGGTCTAAGCTGATATATATTAAAAGCCAAAAATTGTGGTGGAAAGTAGAGAAGTACAGACTGCAAGGGAATACAAGGGTATTTTGAGGGATAACAAAATCATTCCATATCTTAATTATTGTGGTGGTTACACACACATATGTATTTATCAAATGGGTAAAATTTTACAGAATTAATTACATTCAATAAAGTCAACTAAAAAGCGATGAGGACTATTAGATATGATTTTTGGCTAAACAAAATAAATATTCTACCAGTATTATTTCCATACCTAATACTCTCAACAATTTGGGGGCGGGGGAGAGGACACAGGTGTGATTAAGAGAAGACAGCAGTAAAGAGCGCTACACAGTCAGGTCAGCGGGGCGACTGCATGCCTCAGAGTCCTGCAAGACCACTGACAGAGGCAGCTCCTACCACAAACACTGTCTCAGTACCCGTTTCAGTCTTTTGGATCACCTCAAGTCAGGGCTCTTGGACTCTGAACAGAGTCCAGGCAGGATGGAAAGGCAGATCACTGCTCTTCTCCACAATGGCCTCTGCCATCTATCGACCAGTGATAGGTCTGGATGTTGAATTTGTTAGAATTCTTAGTTGCAAGCATCACAAACCAACTGGCTAACTTAAACAGAACAGCAATTTTTCTTTTTTAAGGTTATTAGATAGTTCCCACAATCTCCAGGAAAACCAGAGGACCAATCATACCAGCTATACAACCAAAACATCTAAGGGCAGAGTGCCCCATTGACATAACCTGGACCTGCCTTCAGTTTCAGAATCACACTCTGGTGTGGGTGTGTCTGGGCAGCTCTGCTTTGTCAGTTAGAATTCCCCAATCAGAGGAAGAACCAGGGCCCCAAAGACTGGCAAAGGCCATCGCAGATATAAAGGGATGACACACCATCTTTGCAAATACTACTGACATGGACAGCAACTAATGAAAGGTTTTCAAAAAATATTCACAAGGAAAAGAATCCTCAAAGATGGAACTAAAAAGAATCATACTCAGAGGTAATGTGATTTGGGGAGGGTGGGGGTCTTTTGACGCATTATTTAATGTTTTATGGTGGTTCAGTTGCGATGCAGGAGACACAAGTTCAATCCCTGGGTTGGGAAGATACCCCGGAGAAAAAAATGGCAACTCACACCAGTATTCGTGCCTGGAACATCCTGTGGACAGAGGAGTCTGGTGGGCTACAGTCCATGGGGGTTGCAGAGTCGGACATGACTTAGCAAATAAACCACCACCACCACCACCAGTATATTAATTAGTAGTTTCAAAAACTACAAAGCCTACCTTCCTAGATTGAAAATAACTCATTAACAGCATCTTCAGATTAAAACAAAAACAATTCAAATCTAAAGCAGTAAATACTTTGTCTACCAGAATACTGGACATGATAGAGAAAAGGTGCTTAGATCTGAACAGTCATGCAACAATTGTTAAAATATGATTCTATTTAAAATGCACTTCAGTATTTCTTTCTATTTGAAACATAAGCCAAAAGTTGTAGCCTCTTTTATAGCCACCAATATAATAGCCTCTCTTATAGCCACCAAGGGTCCATCTAATCAAAGATATGGTTTTCCCAGTTGTCATGTACGGATGTGAATGTTGGACTATAAAGAAAGCTGAGTGCTGAAGAAATGATGCTTTTGAACTGTGGTGTTGGACAAGACTCTTGCGGGTCCCTTGGACTGCAAGGAGATCCAACCACTCAATCCTAAAGGAAATCAGTCCTGAATATTCATTGGAAAGACTGATGCTGAAGCAGAAAGTCCAATACTTTGCCCACCTGATGAGAACTGACTCACTGGAAAAGACCCTGATGCTGGAAAAGATGAAGGCAGGAGGAGATGGGGATGACAGAGGGTGAGATGTTTGGATGGCATCACCGACTTGATGGACAGGAGTTTGAGTGAGCTCAAACAGGAGTTTGAGTTGGTGACGGACAGGGAAGCCTGGCATGCTACAGTCCATGGGTTCGCAAAGAGTTGGACACGAATGAGCGACTGAACTGAACTGATAGCCACCAATATTTTTTTAGTACTTTTTTTGTTTGTTTTATTTTTGTGGCTACACAGCATGCAAGATCTTAGCTTCCCAATCAGGGATCAAACTTGGGCTCCCTGCAGTGGAAGTGTGGTGTTCTAACCACTGAACCACCAGGGAAGTCCCAGCCACAAATATCTCTAAATGTATGTTCTGCTTAAAAGAATAATTCTCAAGAGGCACTTCTGCTAACCTGAATCTCAGAATTAAAAAAAGAATATGCTATGAAAGGCTACTGACTGTAATTTAAGCTGGTTACCTAAACAGAGATGTCAGCATTAATGTCAGAGGCTCAGAAAACTCACCTCCAACTAACACAATTTACTTCCTAAATAAAGAAAGGCTTTGGTGAGCTTAATATATTCTTAACATTAAAAAAAAAAAAAAAACCCTTAGGACCAGACTCTGGCCATAAAACAAAATAGGAGGGGAGACAGACACTTCCAGGCCCTTTACCATCAGACCTGCCAAGCCCTGCCCAAGCCTTTCCCACCGTGGCCCATTACACACCAGGTCAGAAGTGGGCACATGTACTGTTACATGCACACTCTTGCCCCTCAGCACATCACCAGCATGCTATTCCTTTCTGGAGGACTTCTCCATGCCACAGACATTCCTCAAAACCTATATCTGCATGTATTTAAAAATACATATTATTTAAATTGGTTTGCATAGGCCAACTCTGTCCAAAAAAAGGGCAGAGAATGAATAAGTGAAAATAAGTGTATTCCTGGAAGAAAAACCTAAAGATAACAAAAGACATCTCAGAAGCTGAATTGCAGGAGGAAGCATTAAAATCTTTCAGATAATTCGCTAACTGCTCAAGAGTTCATCTAAGTTCACCTAAGAGACCAGCTAAGTTCAGTTCATTACATATTTGAGGTCCTAAGCAACACAATGCACTGGACCACAGCATGGATTCTAAGGCAGAGTCCCAGATCTCAAGAGAGAGTTATTGTCTAACTGGAAAAGGGACAAGTAAGTAAACACATAGCTACTGTTAAATAAGATAAAACTGAGAATAAAAGTCAACGCTCCTTGGAGAGTTGGTGGAGGGAAGGAGTCTGCTAGAGTGGGAAAAAGGAGCAACTAAGAGGAGTGGCACTGAGAGCAGAGGGAGGAGAAGGGCTGAGGAAAGAAACCAAACTTAAACTGTAGAACCAGTCCAACCCCAGCTTCTGAGGCATCTGTAAGCAACTGGGAGCCTTTGAGGTTTTGGGGTAGAGGGGTCATAAGGACAAAGATATTCAACTGATGATGAAGAGGATAAATAGGAGGCTGAGCCTGGCAAGAAGATTACCTACTGGTTATTATAAGAAAGGATGCCTCAGACCTAGGGCGATGGCAATCGGTATGGGACAGAGAGGACAGGCATAGGAAGAGAGATGCAAGCTTGCACTCGCTACCAACCAACAAAAGAGGGGATAAGCAATGTCTAAGCTTCCAGCCTGGATTATTAAATGAACTGTAGTTTCGTTCACCAAATGAAAAAAATGAATTGGTCTTGTTTTCATCTTTATTTTGGCCACTAGGAAGCTCTGAGCCAAAATACATGGCCCATTTCTAACATACAGCAAGCATTTATGTGTAGTTTGTAAATCTGTATTTTCTTTCTCTTGACAGAATTTTATTTATATTTATTAAGTCACCTCTAATCATTTTAGAATGTGGCAGAAAATAAATCAACAGATCAAAATGATTGAGAGCAAGTCAAAGACAGTTGGACAAACTAGCTGATTCAGGGATGTAACTATAGGCTGCCGACTCATAGCATTCTCCTCATCCTTCTTTGGCCCTAGATAAGTCTGGAACCCACAACAGAAGCTAAAAATGCCAGACTTTCGCCTTCTCCACCTCCCTTACAACTAGTAGTGGCATGACATCAATTCTACCCAATGAAACTAAAGGGAAAGTCTCCAAGGTGACCTTCCAGAAAAGATTCCTCTCTGTAAGGGAGAGAACTATAAGGAAATATGCTGCTTTCACCCTTTTCTTACATAAGCATGATGTCTGGTGCTACAGCAACCACATTGCAAACATGAGGCAATGAGCCTAAGGCTCCTGATAAACCAAAATACTAAAAATAAAGGAAAAAAGTATACAAAGAGCCTAGATTCTTAAAAAGACATATTGAGACTCCGTACCAGCCTTAGAACCATCCATCTCTAAACTTCTTGCTACTGAACAAAAATAAGCTCTATTACTTAAGCCACTTTTGATTGAATATTTATTTGCCAGAGGCATCCTAAATCATACAACAAAAGTTATCAGGAGGTCAGTTTCTGAAACCATGATTTTTTCACACTGCTGACTACGCAAGACTATTACTACTGAGATGCTGCTGCTGCTAAGTCACTTCAGTTGTGTCTGACTCTGTGCAACCACATAGACGGCAGCCCACCAGGCTCCTCCATCCCTGGGATTCTCCAGGCAAGAACACTGGAGTGGGTTGTCACTGAGATGAGAGCAATGCAAACATATATGATAGGAAAAAAGCAATAAATAAGAGCTTCTGGGAGCAGTTAAACAGAAATGGATATAATGATAAATAACATTTGAAAACATGTGATCAAGTGTTAATAGGGGTACTTCTTGGAAGTAAGAAGAGAGGGAGAAAAAACAAAAATACAGAAATTCTCAGAAGTGTAAAATGTGAGCTCAGTCATGTCCTACTCTTTGCAACCCCATGGACTGTGGCCCACCAGGCTCCTATGTCCATGGGATTTTTCAGACAATACTGGAGAGGGTTACCATTTTCTCTTCCAAGGGAGAAAATGAGGGGCTCTTTCTTTTCTGGCAATGTTACTGGTAAAACAACCTGAAAATTTTCCCATTATAGATCTTTCTCTACTTATGATGGGGTTATGCCCTGAGTAAACCCACTATTTTAAACTGGGAATATCCTATGTCAAAAGTACATTTAATAAACCTAACCTACAGAAAACAGCTTAGCCTAGCCCATCCTAAACATGCTCAGAACTCTTACGTTAATACATAGCTGGGCAAAATTATCTCGAAACTTCAAGCCTATTTTATAACAAAATATTGACTATCTCAGGTAATTCCTTTTTTTTTTTTTTTTTTGGCCATGCTATGTGGTGGGCGGGATCTTAGTTCCCCAACCAGGGATGGAATCAGTGCTCTCAGCATTGGGAGCGCAGAGTTTTAACTGCTGGACCACCAAGGAAGTCCCCTCAGGTAATTTACTGAAAACTGTATTGAAAGTGAAAAACAGGATGGTTGTCTGGGTACAAAATGATTATAACTGTACTGGTTGTTTACCCTCCCGATTACGTGTCTGACTGGGAGTTGCCGAGGCTGCCGCTCAAGCATCAGACTATAATACCATATATCACCAACCTGAGAAAAGATGAAAATCCAAAATTCAAGATACAGTTTTTATCAAATGCATATTGATTGAGCACCACTGTAAGGTCAAACCGTTCTTAAGTTGGAACCATCTGCTTGAAACAGTCGCAAAAGTTCTGGGAAAAGTTTAAGAAACATCTGTTTAAATGCATAACTAAGCTCATAAGAAAATAAAACAACCTCCCCAAAGGCCAAAAATCAAAGAGGAACCTAAAAACCATAGCAGAAAGTGCTACGATACTAATGTATAGGAACCTGGGGTTTGCGTGCTGGGGAAGAGAGCGTCATGTGTATCTATAGGGCACCTGCCCTTTGGGATGAAATTGAAAAAAGAGAAAAGGGAACAAAATGACTGGCCTAATATTTTCTTAAAAAACACCACCTTAAAAGACAGTTACAGCTCTTGTTTTCAACCTCATACACTTCACCCTTTACAAGAGCAAATTTCATGACACATGTACATTNTTGGGATGAAATTGAAAAAAGAGAAAAGGGAACAAAATGACTGGCCTAATATTTTCTTAAAAAACACCACCTTAAAAGACAGTTACAGCTCTTGTTTTCAACCTCATACACTTCACCCTTTACAAGAGCAAATTTCATGACACATGTACATTTAAAAAAAAAAAAAAGGAAAACATAACCAGTTTAAATATTTACATGTCACAAAGGAGTTCCTGGATATGTCACCTTAAGCTTAAGTAAAATATAAAACACAGATATAAATCTTTTCCTGATAAAATCACACACTGCCCAATTTTTCAGCCATTATGAAATGAACCATATGAATTCATTGAGTCAAGCACTCAAGTTCAATATATTTGTAACCATACTAGATAGTTTCCAAATCTTTGGGCTTCTTGGTAAAATTTTTTATCATCTGGGTCATCACAATAATCTTCTAGTGACCATGCTACCAATGGTTTCATAGTACTTTATACATCACATTAAAAAACTCTTGTCATTTCTGAGCTAATCTGATAGCCCTCCACATTACACGTTTTGGAGTCGTCATTGCATATAAATGGTAAAGGGAACTGGCAAAGGATGTGATGTCTGCAGCCTACAGGCTGAAAGGATTGTTTCTAATACTAAAGAAAAACACCTGAAAACCTAAGGTTCTCTCCACTGAGTTTACCTTC
>SJYV01022202.1:0-28355 GCA_006410875.1 Neotragus pygmaeus | reverse complement strand
TTGTAAGGGATTTGATTTAGGTCATACCTGAATGGTCTAGTGGTTTTCCCTACTTCCTTCAATTTAAGTATGAATTTGGCAATAAGGGGGTCATGATCTGAGTCAGCTCCCGGTTTTGTTTTTGCTGACTGTATAGAGCTTCTCCATCTTTGGCTGCAAAGAGCATAATCAATCTGATTTCAGTATTGACCATCTGGTGATGTCCGTGTGTTGTTGTCTCTTGTGTTGTTGGAAGAGGGTGTCTGGTATGACCAGTGCATTCTCTTGGCAAAACTCTATTAGCCTTTGCCCTGCTTCAAGACCAAATGTGCCTGTTACTCCACATATTGCTTGACTTCCTACTTTTGCACTGAACAGCAACAACAGCTAAGGTTCGGAGAGGCTGAGTAGTTTCCCGGAGGCCCCACAGCTGGGAGTGGTGCTGGTCAGGAGCTGACCCCGGGGCAGCTGGGCTCACAGCCCGCTCTCTGCGTGTGAGGCTTCACTGTCCCCACCGCAGGCAGGGCCCTTGGCCACCACGGGGTCTCACTGTGCTCGCATGGCCAGCCCTTCCCCTTTCAGGCCCATCTGAAGCGTCTCAGGTACATCGTCGCTGACCCTGCAGCGGGAACCAGTTACTCCCTGAAACTATTTAGACCTTCCTTGTGTTATCATGTTTTAGGTCATGTTACCCTAACAAGAATCCGTTTTGCTTGTCAGCTTTTATCATTCTGATTGAACGTGAGTTCTCTGGGAGAAAGGACTTTTGTTCACTGCTGATTCCTCAGGACCTTACCCAGTGCCTGGTATTCAGTATTTGTTGAATTAATAAACCAAAGAACATTGCACTTCCTCATACATGAGCCTTAGCTCCCTACTGGGCTCTGAGTCCCTTAACCCCGTTCTCCACATTGCGATTTCATATGTCACTTATCAATAGCTCTCCCCGTTTACATTCACATGAATGATGACGTCCCTGTTCCCATGAAGTGTACATACTACTACAGTTCTCAGTCTTGCATTTAGAGCATCGCAGTGCAGTCAACTGTCAAAGGAATAAACTACATCAAAATAACAGAACGTTTTGAGAATCCACACATGTCTGAGTAATCTGCAGTTGGTATACTGAACCGGGTGCTTTCCCATACAATAGGATCTCAAGAACCTCTTTCCAGTCCCAACTCTTTTTAAAAAAAAAATTTGGGGCCATATCACATGACATGTGGGATCTTAGTTGCCTGAAGTGCAAGTCGCTCAGTCGTGTGTTCAACTCTGCGACCCCATGGAATTCTCCAGGCCAGAATACTGGAGTGGGTAGCCTTTCCCTTCCTCAGGGGATCTTCCCAACCNCATATCACATGACATGTGGGATCTTAGTTGCCTGAAGTGCAAGTCGCTCAGTCGTGTGTTCAACTCTGCGACCCCATGGAATTCTCCAGGCCAGAATACTGGAGTGGGTAGCCTTTCCCTTCCTCAGGGGATCTTCCCAACCCAGGGATCGAACCCAGGTCTCCTGCATTGTGGGCGGATTCTTTACCGTTCCCTGACTAGGGAATCAAACCCACACCCCTCTACAGTGGAAGCTCAGAGTGTTAACTGTTGGACCCCCCCAGCAAAGTCCCCCAACTCATTTTTTTCCTATCTCCAAAAGCCCACAGCCTGCAGTAGCACCTAACACACTACACTCCTTCCCACTCAAGGCCCTCAGTGAGTTAGTACCCACGTGTCTTAGAACCTAAACTTCTCCACTTGAACTCGACTCTTCACCGTGAACTTCTGTCTCCCTCTCCAGACTCACCTCCACAAGGCCCCACACAGATCACCCATTTGACAGATTCCTCAGCTCCACCGCCCCAGCCTCTCTGGTCTCCTTTATTCACACCATTCCCCTCACCTGGCACATCCTTCCGGTTCTCTCCTAATCAACATTCCACACCCGTCTCCAGGCCCAGCTCTGATGCCCCCCCACCTGGCTCAGCCCTTCTGCCCTTGTGTTCCTGAGGGCTGACCCCACAGCTCACCCCTCTGGACTGTACAGTCAGTGCTGGTCAATAATTATCAGGTAGATTTCAACTGAGAGAAAAGGTAGGAATTCTGTCCTGATGCATTCTGAATGAGAAGGGGAAGCCCGCTGAGTTTAGAATTTTATTGCAACTAACATAGTAAATGGATAATGAAGGTATGACAACATGGTGATTGCCTTTAAAGACCTCGGCGACCAGGGCCTACAACTCTCATTCCCAGGACGTCCCAGGACGTTCTTGGGACGATTCCGATGTGATAGACGACCACTGACATGAACAGACACCCGTCTCCTGATGGTGTCCAAGCCGCCTGGGTGCCCTGAAGAGGGGCTCTGCCGGCTCGAGGGGATGCTTTCAGTCCACATCAACTCTCCTGCTTGTTTTGATGGCAGAGTTTATTCTCTTTTTTCGGAGCCTTTCGCGATTCATGTTTTCTATCCTGAAAACAAAGAAGAACACAGTTATGCCCAAATGCCCAATCAGAGCCTCTCAAGGTGGCGAGAGGACCTGGCACCAAGGCAGCAGGTGCCGGGCTGGGGCTTCCACTTGATGTCCATCTGCCCGCTGGCCAGTCTCGGGCCTCTCCCACCTCTTTTCCCTGTGTGGCCCCCTCGCTCACATGAATCGGTTTACAGAAGCTTAGGGCATGTTCTGAAGGACCTGAGTTTCTGAAGTGCAGCATCTTCTTTTGACGGCTCCGTGGCTGGCTGGCTGGCCTCGGCAATCATGTCTCGAATCTTCTGGAGGCAATCTGCCAGGTTTCGGAACTGATAGCGGCTGCATTCAGATGTGAGGATCAGCTCTCCCGCCCTATTGATCTTATTTTTGTGCTGCGGAGGTCAAAGGCAAAATCAGAGTTCTGCAGAGAAGAGGTTTCAAAGAGATTGAGGAGTTACGGGGAGAGCAGGGGCCGGCGGTTTACCGTGAGAGCCATCTTCTGCCGCACGGGCTCTGCGATCCAGTCGGCGCTTGCCAGGTGGAACCTGACTTCGGCCTTGGAGTTCACTGTCGATAAAGGGAGGGAGTGCGGGTCACTGAGAAGCTCGGGCACCCTCAGCATCCGGGTGGCTGGTGACCACCGGACTCTGAACCACAGGGAGGTAAGATGCCCACCCAGGGACGCTCCCGTCCTGTGAGAACTCGGGGAGACCAACTTGGCCGTGGAATGAGCCTGCCAGGACAGTGAGGTGCTTCTGGACAAAAATAAACTTCCAGGACTTCCCAAGTGGTCCAGGCTCCCAAGGCAGGGGGCCCACGTCTGATCCCCAGTTGGGGAACTAGATCCCACATGCCACAACTAAGACCTGGCACAGCTAAATAAATAAATATTGAAAAAANCATTCAGAGAAGCTCTGCTTATAGCATGCGAGACCCAGGTGATTCTCACCAAGGCAGGCTGAATTGAGCATCTTTTTTAGCATTGTACTTCCTTGGGTCCTGCTGTTCACGGGAAGGCTGGCACTTCTTCAGTGTGATCCTGAGCATACAGGGTCCCGGGGCCCTGCGACCTGCCGGCGAGCTTGGGCTGTCGGGGATGTCCCAGGCAGCAGGTGGCCCGTCAGTCGAGGAGGATGCCTTCTTTGGTGGGAAAGCAGGGGAAGAAGGAGCAGTTCCAGAATAGGGAGAGTTTGTGTGGTCCGGCAACTGTTCCAGCTGCCGGTGGAAGACATCATTGAGGAGTTTGATGTGGCGACAGAAGAGGAGAAGGGAAAGCTGTCCTCTCAGGAGCGGTAGGAGAAGCCATACGAGCACGGCAAGGAACATGCAAGGACAGGAGCTTCGGGCGATCATCCCACACTGGAGGCACTGGAGGTGTTCACACCCCTGTTGGTGGAACTGAGCTCTGCGTATGAGAAAGACCCGAAAGCCTAACTTTGGCACCAGAGGAAGAACCATCAGAGGAGAAAACGTCCCTTGAGTCATATTAGAGCCATCATCCAGGGTGTCCATGGCTTGTGGGCCAAAGCCATATCCTTAGTGTCACTTCTCAGGTGTCAGATACTCAAGAGGATGAGAAGGGAACTCGCCAGCTGAGTGGATGCCAAGGGAATTGGGGGACAATGAATTGGGGTTTGTGGCAGCTGTGATCTCCATAACCACAGTGCCAGCAGAGCCCGGGAATATTTCTAACTGTATGTGTCTGAGCAAATGACTCTGGGAGGCTCAGTTTGGCTCACATCTGAATAGAAGCCACATACTTTGGCAGGGAATGGATGTCATCAGTGACTAGAAACAGTGTTCCAGATGATGCCAGTACTTCCATGCAACACCTTGTAAAGACAGGGCACAAGGAAGAGAACCAGGAATTTCTTGCTAAATGCACACTCATTGGCACTTGTGCTCGGAGAACGGATGCTCCACAGACTGCAGATCCTTAAGTTTGAGGCCACTGACATGCCACTCCCAAGGATACACATAACAGGCATACATCATATGTGGTTGAAAACAGATACTCCCTTGGGGGTTGCAGACAAGGGTCCCAGAAGACCACAGGGGACCCAGAGAGGGATGAGAGCAACACAGGGTGTGGCAGGCCTGGGGATGTGGGTGTGGTGGCTGGGCAAGCGGGAGTACCAAGGTGTAGAGCACAGTGATGCCAAAGTGGTACTCTTATATGACCTGTCTGCGCCTGAAGTATGGATGGTCCCAATAGGAAAGCTCAGGCTCATGCAGCCGGGACGGGGAGCCTGGATTCAAGTCATGAGGGTAGCAGGTGACAAGCTGAGACTGGAGGCTTGGGGGCTTCATGTGTCCTAGTGTCATTCAGAAAAGCTCTGCAACAGCAGGTGAGACCCATGTGATTCTCGCCAAAGCAGGCTGATTGAGCACTTTTGGCATCAGCATTATTCCCTTGGTCCTGCTGCTCACGGAGACCCTGGGGCTTCTTCAGTGTGAACTTGATGATTCGAGGTGCTAGGGCCCTGAGACCTGCTGGCACACTGGGGCGAACAGGGATGTCGCAGTCAGCAAAAGGCCCACCAGGTGACGAGGCTGCATTCTTCTGCAGGAATGCAGTGCAGGAAGAAGTGGCCCTGGAGGAGGCAGAGGTGGTGCAATCTGGAAAGTGTTTCAGCTGCTGGAGGAAGACATCATTGAGGAGGTTGAAGTGGTGGTGGAGGAGNAAAGTGCCCACCAGGTGACGAGGCTGCATTCTTCTGTGGGAATGCAGTGCAGGAAGAAGCGGCCCTGGAGGAGGCAGAGGTGGTGCAATCTGGCAAGTGTTTCAGCTGCTGGAGGAAGACATCATTGAGGAGGTTGAAGTGGTGGTGGAGGAGGAGCAGGGGATGGTGCCCTCATAGGAGCAGGAGGAGAAGCTGGAGGAGCAGGCCCAAGAACATCCAAGGACAGGAGCCTCCTTGCTGTCTTACACAATTCTCTGGGAAATAAGAGGAAACATGTTTTCAACACCCAAGATTAAGGCACATATTCTGATAGGAGAATAGAAATGGATCTAAGGTAGTTAGCAAGAGGGCTCAAAGAGAACACATTTGTTTTGTAGAAATACTATTTTAAATCATCCTCAAAGAGCCCCATTGGTTAAATAAAGGGAAGCTGAAAAACATAATAAACACATTTTTTCCAGATTATTTCTAGATAGTCTGAACAGAAAGAATACATAAGATAATTTAAAAAATTAAAACTATTAGGAATCATAGTTTTAAAAATTCATTAGAAAGTAAACCAGCTCAGGGAATAGAATAAAAATAAAAATAGAGAAAAAAAAGTCTGCAGTTCCAAGTGAATCGAAAAAAGAAAAAAAAAATCGGTGAAAATAATGTTAACATTAAATCAGATATGAATGTATATTTTATATCAAAGGGATCCACTGAACTGTGTTCAACTGTGTTGAAAAACTAAATATGCAACCATTTACCTGACACTTTCTCTCTTACACTTGAGCAACTGACATTTCTGAGGTGAATCCCCCATTCTGGGAGAAAAAAGACTTTTTCATTTGATTAACCCAAAAATGAACATCAGGCTTCCTGGGAAAAGTGGGGGAAAAAATTACACATATTAGAACTTCAACATATATTAAGTTGGCCAATAGTGATAGTGATGGTGATAAACACAAAGACAGAGAAAGTAACAGAGGTTTACATGTGTATATGAGATATCTCTCCTTTGTCTTAATTAAGGTTCTGTCAGGAAAAAAATAAAATTGTTCTCAAACTGGATAATATAAAGACTTTGATACAGGCATCAGGGGTCATTGAAAATACGTGGACAAGATTTGGTAAAACCAAGAAGAAATATTTGTATACATATTTTATAAATATATCATTGATGTAGCTAGTACTACAGAAGGGAATTTGATGCCAAAGTTAGTCCTGAAGTGACAAGGGAACAAAATTTTTTACCAGAACATGGGAAGGACAGCATGTGCAGAAGGACACCCAGCATGAGCTTTCCCTTTCTGTAGAAAGATGCAGCCACCATGAAGAAGCCACAGTGAAGGTTGTTGGGGAGTCAAGGGGGTAACCATTCCAACTGTATGTTCTGGATTCTTGCTTCCTGCATTTCCTTTAGCGATCAAGTCAAACCAGAAGTCAGCGAGCAAAGGGACCTGTTGATTCAGCTCACTGTGGTCAAGACAGAACAGAGCAGATTTGGAAAACAGCCTAAGGATGCTCTTCTGCAAGCAGTCTGCCTTTCATATTTGTATCTGCTCTCAACTACACAGGTATAGTTCAGGCTTTGTGGTCTCGGTAGTGTTCTTATCTTGTAGCTGTAAATGTGAATATTTGTAAATAATTTTCTCGCCATTAGAGTGAATCATTCAAAATTGAGCTTATGATCTTGACTGTCAAAGAATTTAGCAGTGAGAGATGAAATTGCTTTTTTTAATTTTTTTAAATTTGTTCCTATGATTTTTACATGAGAAATATATAGACCATATAGTAAAGGAGTATGGTTTCACTGACTAATAACAATCCTCTAAATCTGAGATCTTTGAACATATCCAACTTCAATGATGTCAAAATGATTTAAATTGTGCTCAGTTATTCAGTTGTGTCCGACTGACTGTTTGTGACTCCATAAACTGTAGCCCACCCAGGCTCATCTGTCCATGGGGTTTTCCAGACAGTAATACTGTAGTGGGTTGCCATTTCCTTCTCCAGTGATTTAAGTTAATATTACAAAAAGCTAAGTGTAAGGATATTTCTGAGGCATCCCATGCCAGTGAAGGAAGTAAGTTCTAATCATTTCTCTGGTAATTTCACAACAAGATATTGGAAGATGGAAGTGTGAAGGTTTTTCTAGTGGTGGGATAGAAATAGCCTCTTATTTTCATGAATTATTGGATGGTGAATTTATTTTAATCACTGAGTAAATATTATTTATGAAAAATATTACTTCTGTTGTAGTAATTATTTGTATTTTTCAACCCCTGAAAAAACTAATTGTCAATGAGTATCTTAAATATAACAATACAGGAAGATTAGCAAGCTATGACATGTGTAATCAGCAATATCTTATTTGAGTGAATTGATGATAGATTTGGTAAGATTTAAATTAGTATTACAAGGTTCAAAATCAGAGTCAAAAAATATTAACAGTAAAACACATTTTTAAAAGAAATTCCTGTACTGAACAGTTAGAAATCAATATTTTTAAAGACAGTTTTATTCACCCTGAAAGGAAATTTTTTTTATCATTCAGTAGTCCACATGCCAACCCTGCTACATAGCTTAATCACCAGTAGACATTTAGAAGTCAAAATTGTTGACAGACATATGGCCCTTCATTCATTGAATGAAAGCATCTATACACAATCAAATCAAATTTATACAATCCCTTTCATTAGTAAAAACTATGGCACAGAGAATCACACTTGACATTATTGCTCATGATCTTTAAAATGGGGTTTCTTTTTTCATTGTGTTTTTAAGGTTACAGCAAATTTGAGTGAAAGCTACAGAGATTTCCCATATAATCTTTATTACAACAGTTTTGAAGGAAGCCATTCATACAAGTAAGTTTCATTTTTATCTAGTATGTGGTAACAGTACCAACTTAGAGCCATTCCCATATCTATATCCTGAGTATGTTTTTCTCATTGGCTACACCATAGCTAACAACCTTTTACTATTCTACCGTATTCTGGATACAAGTTAGTATTTCATCTCATGTTGCACGACCTACTTTGTTCTGGACATTGAAGTGATAAATACTTGAGACTCTCTGTAGCCTTCTTGACTTTGAATTTCCAAACTGCAATATCTGGAATGGTAAAGGGAGGAGTAGGGGAAGGGCTATAAACTAAAATAGTGATAGTGACAGGGTTACAGGCACAGTCTTGCATTTCTCTTGGAGACTCATATCTCTAAGAATTAGAGGAAGACTTATTAACTCATCATCTTTCTTTGAGAATTAAAACAATCTTTCATGCAAAGAGGAACTATTCTACCAAGTAGGTAAGGACTGGGAAAAGTAAGAGTGGGAAGTAATAGAAAAACACAAAGTGGGGCTTGAGAGACAAGAGAGAGAAGGGCAGACACCCAAAGTGTGAGAAGAAACACCAAGGGAATGGTTCAAGAAGGAAAAGATTCTTAGTTTATTAGAAGTTATCCTTTCTCCAAATATTTTTATTATTCATACCCTGTGCAAAACATTCAAGCCAGACTCAGAGTTTTCAGATAGGACTTGCCTAATATACCCTAGACTTGCATGACACGTGGTCTGCTTTCTGTCGGTGGACATGATTGTTTACACAGGGTGAAGGACTTTTGTCAGACATAACAAAGAGGAATTCCAGAATATGGATGCAATTACACCAGATAATCTTTGAGGTCTTTTCTAATCCTAGTTACCAGTGATTTTTAATATGAAAATAATTATGGTCTAAATTCGCATTAAGGTCTTCAGATTTCTGAGTTTATAACTCCACAAACTCCATCTTCCTCCTCTGGAGATGTGGAAGCTACCACTAGGCAATGTGAATGCATTTAAAATTGTAAGATCAGGAACAATAGGAATTGGATTATCAAAGTGAACAGGTGCTACCTAAAGGAGGTTGTGACATAACAGACCAGATTCTAGTGAATATGGAATATAATGGAGATTTATGTCGTGGTAATTTCAGAATGCCAATATGACTCCCCAAATTCCTGGTTCACTGAAGTCCCAAAGATCTCATGCTTACTCTTGATGAGATTTCTCATTCTATCCTGGACTCAACTTTTTGTGTTGCTTTTTCAAATCTGGCAGAGAATAAAATGAGAAGTGAATATGTGGTGTCATAATGATTAGAGGAGTTTCTGGATAGAAAAAAAAATGATTAAGAGGCAATTCATATCTCTGGCTATACTGAAATTTACTTGATGAAAATGAAATGAAACTGATGCAATTCACTTTCTACTTCTCACGCCACCTAAGTTACTTGTGAGATGGTTGTTAATATTTTCCTCTCAAGGAGGATAATTCATAGTCTCCCCATATATTCCTCCTCCCATTATACTTTAAAAAATTCTTTTTGCTGTTACTGTTGTCATCATCATTGTTGTCATTATCATCGTCATCCAGAAGGCTCTTTGATAAGTATTTTACTCACAATGTATCCTTTACCTTAGCACATCCTTCCAAATTGTTACTTTCTTGAGTTCAGAGAGGAGGCAACTTTGGTACAGAGAGAAGGTAATTTGGTCAAAATTAAACTGAGCACAACACTGAAAGCAGAATACAGCTTAAGTTAAAGTGATTGCAGAAGGAGAGAAACAGATTCTAAATAAGGAAGCTGTTGAATAACTGTCTCCTTAAAATCTCAGTGAAGAGTCAGTAAGACAACAAAAGACATACCCTAGATCAGGTACCTTCCCAGTTTTCAATGAAACTTCATGTTTACTCCTTTTTGATAATTCAAAGAAACCTTATAAAATCAGAAAAAGTGTCTGAATCGAGTGGGCAGTGAAGTGAAAACCATATTTCTAAATTTGGATTACAGAGTAAAAATTGGAAAAGAATCATCAAAAGGGATAATATTGGAAAAGCTGGGCATTAAAGGTAATAATTAGTGCAGGTGTAGATAGGAATATGAAGTAGATAGGAATTTGGGGAGTTAAATTACAGGGCTGTAAGAGGTATCAACAAAGGTCCGTCTAGTCAAGGCTATGGTTTTTCCAGTAGTCATGTATGGATGCGAGAGTTGGACTGTGAAGAAGGCTGAGCGCCGAAAAATTGATGCTTTTGAACTGTGGTGTTGGAGAAGACTCTTGAGAGGCCCTTGGACTGCAAGGAGATCCAACCAGTCCATTCTAAAGATCAGCCCTGGGATTTCTTTGGAAGGAATGATGCTGAAGCTGAAACTCCAGTACTTTGGCCACCTCATGCGAAGAGTTGACTCATTGGAAAAGACTCTGATGCTGAGAGGGATTGGGGCAGGAGGAGAAGGGGACGACAGAGGATGAGATGGCTGGATGGCATCACTGACTTGATGGACGTGAGTCTGAGTGAACTCCGGGAGTTGGTGATGGACAGGGAGGCCTGGCCCTCATTTCTTATTGAATTATTAATAGACAACTAAAATAAGCTTTGAGTTGATTGCTTTGTATTTGTTTCTATTTTTTTGACTGTGCCACGAGACATGTAGGTGTGTGTGCTAAGTCGCTTCAGTCGTGTCCGACTCTTTGTGACCCTATGGACTGTAGCCCANAAAAAAAAAAACCCTCTTCAGTCTGGAGGGATCCTAGATCACTGGCAGAGATGCTCCCTGACATTTTGTTCCAGGTTCTGCTCTTGAAAAAACACAGGACACAACAGATGGGGCTCGCAATTGCTTGCAAAGCGCAGTTTCTATGTAGTGGGCTCTATGTCGCCATCAGCTGGTGTTAACACTTAGTAGCCCCGTCCCTAGTGGCCCCGTGAGCCACGCACTGGCTCTGGGACTGTCCCTCTGGCCCAGGAGGGCTGTTCCCCATCCCGACTGCTCTCCTCTTCCAGCACTGTGGGGTTGCATCCCACCCCCAACTCATCTTTCGTCTGCCCAGAGCAGGTGGGCCAAGAGGCAGGGTCTCTGCCCTCCAGGGCTTCCCCTCCAGGGCAGAGGAGCCACAGGCAAAAGTAAAGGGCGTTAAGTGCCCAGAGGACAGAACAGTGCCAGCTCCTCATCCACCTCGAAACTTGCTTCCGGCTGCCTGGTCCCTCCCTGCAGGGACCACCCGCTTCCCTCCAGAGAGATCCCGGGTCAGGGTCCCAGAGCCGTCTTCCTCTCACGCTGCTTGGCTCTCTCCATCGCTTGACGGCTTTTCTGAGCCACGAGCCCACCCCGTCCCAGCCCAGAAGTTAGGATGCTCCAGAGGAGCCTGCAAAACACTCCTGGCTCTGGAGCCAAAGCTGTGTGGCTTTGGCTGTCACCTTGCCTCACCAAGCCTCAGTTTCCTCATCTGTTAAATGGCGACACCCTTGGACCTCTCTCTCTTTTTTATGGCGGGGAGCNTGCTCTGGGTCGGTGCAGAGCGACACAGGTGCCCCTGGGGCTTGGACTCTGCCTGCCGCGTGCTCAGCGCACTCTCGTCCCCAGATCCCAGTGGAGAGCGCCCAGCTTGCGGAGGACGAGGATGAGGACCCAACCTTCTGTGAGGTGTGTGGCCGGAGCGACCGGGAGGACCGGCTGCTGCTCTGCGATGGCTGCGATGCTGGGTGAGCCCCTCCCCAGCCCGTCGGGCCTGGCTGCGAGTTGGGACCCCGGACCTTGCTTGCTGCAGGGGCCCCAGCGGCGAGGAGGACGCCCGCCCTCGGCTCTCCTGGCCCAGCGCTGCTGGGCCGTGCCAGAGGGGAGCCTCCGGGCCACTGCTCCGCACGCCACGCCCACAGGCCTGCCAGGAGCCCCCACAGGTCACCTGAGCCCCCGCGCCTGCCGCTGCACCCGCCGGCCCGGCCTCAGCTCACGTGCTCCATCCCCTCTGCCCTCCCTAGGGCTGCTTCTCTCACCACCGTGTACACCCTCCCCGTTCCAGCCGTCTCCTGAGACTGCTCGCACGGGTGCACCGTACCCCTCATGACGGAGGGCAGACATGGGAAACGGGGATGTGGGCCGGCCGGGCCAGGGTGGACATGGGCGGGACCCGCCTGCCATGCAAGGCCAGGCGTGGGAGCCTCCCCGGCAGGGCAGATGGGGAGCACGGGCTGTCAGCCGTCCTGTGTCGGCGGTAGCCTGTGGTTGTCGCCCGTCCACGTGGTGGGGGCTCCTGCTTCCCGTCAAGGGCGCCCCTCGCCCTGGAGCAGCGTGGGCCCCGAGGGCCGGTGCCTATAGGGCAGTGAGGGCCACCCGCCAGGGCCTGCTTCCTGCCGCCTCCCTGCCCCAAGGCAACAGGGCTCTCTCAGGGCCTGACCGCGTCTCCACCTGCCTCCCAGTCCCCCTTGGGGTTCACACCGCTCAGAACACGGACCTCCCTCCTTCCTGACCCACATCTGTGTCCTGTGACAGCCCCGGAGGTCTGACTGCACTGTGCTTGCCTCGCGGCAGCCCCGGAGCTCAGCTGTGTCTGAGGGAGTCACGTTTTGCCTGTTGTCACTCTGGATCTGGAGGGCAGAAGCGGGGCCCTCGTGTCCAGCCCACAGATCTTGCTGTCACGTACCGCGGGATGTGGAACAGACCGTGTCCTCTTCCCCAGTGTGGGTGGCTGTGCAGGAAGTGGTTGGGACCGCGGGACGCGGCCTGGGAGGCCACACGCAGGGGAAGGAGAGGCTGGTCCTGGCGTAGCCGTGGTTACCAGCCTTGCCTCTGGCTTCCCTGAGCCTGAAACCAGCCTGTGCATTTTCTGGTGGTCTCGTGGATGCCAGGGCACTGGGGAGCCCCGAGTGGGGTGCTCATTTGCCAAGCTTCAATTTTTCCTTAAGCTTCTACCTCTTTGGGGGAGTAGGGGCTGCACCGTGGGGCTTGTGCAGCCTTAGTTACCCAATCAGGGATTGAGCCCAGGCCCTGGCGGTGAGATGGTCGCTGGACCCCCGGGGACGCCCCCTGTTTGTGTCTGACTTGACAGTGTTCGTGAGTGGGGACCTCTCCACGTCAGGGCTGTGCTGTCGTCGTGGGAGGGGGTCGTTCCTGTAGACGTGTGAGCACTGCAGGCCTCCTTGATAAGCGGCCAGGGGCTCTCCCGGGCTTGAGCCTGCAGCTGTCTTCTCCGTGGAGGGGTTTGTGGGTGCAGACGGGGCAGGAGGGGCCCCCGTCACCCCCGCCAGCCTCTGCGCCAAGATCCTGGGGTGCGGTGGTGAGAACACGGTTGAACCGCACTCAGTTCTGGAGATGTTTCCGTGAGACCCTGCCGCTTAGTGTCGGGTGGTGTTCCTGAGACTGACTGCGTTGGGGGGTTTCTAGGCTGAAATCTAGTTTGGGTTCTGGGTGCTCCCCGGTGCTTGGGGTCAGCCTGTGGCATCTGTCAATGGGTGCTCGGGTGAGGTCCATCCTGGGGATCGGGGCAGGATCTGCCTCCCTGCGACCTCACACGGCAGGGCTGGGAGCAGCAGGAGGCTTTGCAGCAGNTCCAAGCATTTCTAAGTAAACAACAACTGATCTCCTGGAATCTCCTAGGCGTGGTCATCAAAAAAGTGTTCATAACTGGGTATACTGTCCCCAAGCCAATTTTATTCTTTTTTAAAATATAAATTTATTTATTGGAGGCTAATTTACAATATTGTATTGGTTTTTCCATACATCAACATGAATCCGCCACGGGTATACACATGTTCCCCATCCTGAACCCCCCTCTCTCCCCGTACCATCCCTCTGGGTCATCCCAGTGCACCAGCCCCAAGCATCCTGAATTATACATTGAACCTGGACTTGCAATTCATTTCTTATATGATATTATACATGTTTCAATGCCATTCTCCCAAATCATCCCACCCTCTCCCTCTCTCACAGAATCCAAAAGTCTGTTCTATACATCTGTGTCTCTTGCTGTCTTGCATACAGGGTTATCATTACCATCTTTCTAAATTCCATATATATGCGTTAGTATACTGTATGGTGTTTTTCTTTCTGGCTTACTTCACTCTGTATAATAGGCTCCAGTTTCATCCACCTCATTAGAACTGATTCAAATGTATTCTTTCTAATGGTTGAGTAATACTGACTTTTATGAGCTACTCGTATATTTTGGAAATTAATCCATTGTCAGCTGTTTCATTTGCTGCATTATATTTTATTGTGATAATGTACCATAGTTTATTGAATGTGGTTTCTATGGAAGAACAATGGAATCACATCCATTTTTTTGCTATTATAAATAATGTTAGAGCAAATAGCATTGAGTATAACTAATTTTGAAAATTTTGCAGTATTTTTGAGATATATTCCTAGAACTGACACTGCAAAGTCAAAGGATAAAGTCATATTTTATAAGATAAAAATCTGGCTTTCTTAGACTTTACATCTTCTTGTTAAATTATCCCAATGCTTATAATATTATGACAATATTAATAATATTGACTACTTAGCAAAATAACATGATTACATTTCCTTTGTTGTATTTTGTTTTATTTTTTCTGAAATTAAAACTCTCTTTTTATTATTTTCAATTATATTGTTTTCTGCAAGACCAAAACAGTTAGGTAATAAATTCAATCCTATTTTAATCCTGGATCCTGCTGCCCTCATTCTTGATTCTATGTACTGCTATTGAGGTTTTCTGGAGTAGGAAATGGCAACCCACTCCAGTATTCTTGCCTGGAGAATCCCAGGGAGATAGGGGCCTGGTGGGCTACAGTCCACAGGGTTTCAAAGAGTTGGACATGACATAGTGACTAAGCACATTGAGGTTTTTCCTTGCCATTTTCTAGAAAATCCCCTTGGTTTTTATTGTGTACAGACCTCTGTTACTTAGATCCTAAAACTTGTTTTTCTTAATGGAGTATATCATTCAGCTTCCTGAGAAAGGGTTCATACAAGACCAAATTTTTGAGCACTTACAGGTCTGGGTTTCCCTTGTGGCTCAGCTGGTAAAGAATCCACCTGCAATGCAGGAGACCTGGGTTCTATCCCTGGGTTGGGAAGATCCCCTGGAAGAGGGAAAGGCTACCTACTCCAGTATTCTGGCCTGGAGAATTCCATGGACTATATAGTCCTTTGGGTCTCAAAGAGTCAGACACAACGGGACTGAGCAACTTTTACTTACAGGTCTGAAAGTGTCTTTTTTTCTTCTCTTACACTTCATTGCCTGTCACATCTAGATATAAAACCTAGATCAGAAAGCAATCTTCCTTAGAACTTTGAAATTTTTATTTCAATTCCTTTTTCTTTCCAAGAGTGTTTTTGAGATGCTAATTGAGTTGCTGTGCCTTCATTCGTTTGGAAGACCATGACCAAACCAGATGCTGGCTTAGTAGGGAACAAGAAATAAAACATAGAAGTATGAGACTGTGGCACAGCAAGCCTTCCATCAAGTGTTATTAGTTATTAATTAGAAATATGGTATCTCTGAGCCTAGAGACTTTTTGATTTGATTTTTCTAGATAATACCCAGGTAGTTTCATCTGAAAGTAGAGAGAGGCTTTATTATCTAATAGTTCAATGTGTATTAGGTAGAGAAGGGTTATTTACGGGGGTTGTCCAACAGCTTTTTATGCAGGCTTTTGATAATCCCACTGTTAGACCCTCATCTACTTCTATGATCCTTGGTACCTCCACTTTTCAGACTTTCTGGATTTCCATAAGTACAAATTGGCTTATCTTTGGTATTTCTCTCAAAGATCTTTTAGGTGATGGAAATCCCTGCTCCACTAAGACAGAGTCAGTTTACTTTCAATCTCCAATTGATTGGTTTAACTCTGTAGTCTACTATTGATTTATTTCCCATTTTCTTTGTTTCTCCGTGTTTGTATGTTCTGAATGAGAGTTTTTGGAGCTGGAGATGAGCTACATGCATATGCTTTTCACAATGCTTAGTCACTCAGTCATGTCTGACTCTTTGTGATCCCTTGGACTATAGCCCACAAGGCTCCTTTGTCCATGGGGACTCTCCAGGCAAGAATACTGGAGTGGGTGGCCAGGCTCTCCTTCAGGGGATCTTCCAAATCCAGGGATCAAACCCAGTTCTCTAGCATGCAGGCAGATTCTTTACCATCTGAATCACCAGGAAAGCCCACTTTTCACCATGTTAAACTACAAATCCATCTTCATGTTATTTAACTTGATTTTTTTCACCATTGAATTATATATATATGGGTAAAAAAGATCACAAAGGAAAAATACAGGTGGCGATGGACAGTTTTCCTAATGGAGTGTTATTTAAGCCAAGATCTGATAAATTGGTATTAACAAAAATAAGCCAGCTGAGAGTAAGGCAGTGGACATGGCAGAAAGCACTCCATCCAAGCCAGGGAGAAGCACATGCAAGGAATTTACAAAGCTAGATGGAGAATGACACATTTGAGAACTTGAAGGAAAGCTTCACACAAGACATCGAGGAAAATCTACTTTGAGACCAGTCGCAGACCTAGGCAGACATCATATTATGAAAGACTTTGGACACTGTGGACTTAATTCTGATGGTCTTTTGAAGGTTTATGCAAGGAAGTTACATGATGTTGTCTAAATAAATCATTCCCACTGCAGTATGTGGAGTAAATTGGAAAGAGGCAAAAATTGATGCAAAAAAGGAATGTATTGCAGTGGCCATATGAAATAAAACGGTAGTGAGAACTGCCATTATTGTCAGGTAACATGAAGAGAAATGGATAAATGTAAGATTTTTAATAGTAAAGTTGGATTATTGGAATTGTTGGTAAAATTATTATGGCATGTAATAAGAGATAGGCATTCAAGATGATCCCTAGGTTTCATATTTGCAAGCCTAGATGGATATTGACATCATCCATTGAGATAGGAAATAAAGGAGGAAGGTCGGTTTTGATGGGAAAGATTATAAACTTTGTTATAGATAGTTTTTGTTTGTTGCATGAAATATCAGACAGGAAGCTGACACATAGCCTAGAACTTTGAAGAGAGCTCTCAGTTGGAGAAACAAATTTACAAGCTATGTGAATGATAATAAAAGTCATGGGTATGGATTGAATCATCTCAGAAGAGAGGAGAGAGTGAAGAGAGAAAATGCTTATACTCTTTAAGAAAAAGGCTGACTGGTACAAAACTTGCAATTTAATAAAGGTTAATTTTATATAAGGATAAAACTATGAACTTCTATTATAGAGCCTGGCATGTGATTCAGCATATGTAATTGAACTGAACTACAAAGACAACAGTTGCTAATCATAAAGCTCTTTAAAATTCATCATTGTCACTTGGTTTGCAGAGAATTACCTCCAAAAACCTTCTTTCCCTATCCAACTCTTATCTACTATTCATGATAATTAAATGTTGTAATTGTTATAAAACTCCTAAAATATCATTTCTAAGAAATGGTTACTTGGTCCTTAAAACAACAATACTTCCTTGGTATCTTACATTATACTTTTTTTTTTTTAATTTAGTGATCTATGTACAATTCTTACACCTTTCTATTTCATACCTTCCCTGAGGTCAAGAGCTAAGTCCTTTTTATGTTTTTCATTCTACACCTCTGTCTAGTATAAAGGTTGACACATTGTAGAAAAGTGCTTATTTAATAAATGCATAAGTTTGTCATTAACCTCAGATATCAGCTGTTGTAACAAGTCAGTTATGAAATCCCAGGTCCCAGGATAATAACCTTATCATATCCTAGGAATAGTGATACACAAACTTTAAAGGTATTTCACATTCAGACTTCTGTGATTATATTATATTTATCATATCACATTTGTTATTTAGAAGAAGATAGGTTCATGCACTATGTTTCAGATTGGATTTATATCTAAATAAATATACCATAGACCAAAATTGGATTTTTATTTTCTTTAAATTATCAAGCAACACCAGAGGGAAAAAGACATTTAGAGCTATTATTCCTGCTTGGGGGCTCCAGATATTTCATGCTGATGTTTTATTTACATATATTTTATTTTTAAAGATACCTAGAGATAAAAGCTTCATAGCTTTCTGCAGGATATTTTATAATATTAACCATCTTTAAGATTAGTAAGCTCCTTATGTTAAGCTACTGTTTTTAATGTAATTTTGCTCAAATTAATGGTAAATATTCAAAGCTACATGTCAGCACTTTATTTCCATTTTTCAATTATTTGGAGACTGTTATTAATTTGTCCCTAGTTAACTTACATGGAGATTACACAGCTTCATATTTTCTTATTATGTACACCTTATTTTCCATTTTATTATTTAACAAGTCCACTGTTGACTATTTCGTTTTTACTTATCCTTCTTAATTTGTTTCAGGAATATTTTATTACAGTTCATTAAATAATTATTGAGCATCAGTATTAGCTCATATTTTCCCTTCAAATTTTCTAGGAATATTTAATAATTAACATAATTAAGTTAAAATTTTTAAAGGCAAAGTTTTATAAAAATAACTTTGTATTTTTTATTGTCTATTCCTAAAGCAAAATATTAGATAAAAGAGAGCTATAGTTGTTATCTTACAAAAATATTTTAAATAAAAAACCTTCAAACAGTGATTCATAATAGAGGTTAATTAAAACATTATTTTTCCCTTAGTTATCAACAACTAGCTTTGGCATAGATTATTGGCTCTATAATTAGATATAATTTGACTTAATTAGTTGGCTATAGCTCTTAATTATGGTATACCTTTTCCCATTATGGCCACTGTAACAGTACTTTAGGATAAACATTGATGATTCCCCTTGCCAGTGGGATTAGTTCTATCCCTTGGGTTATTTGTGTGATAATAAGAATGAGATATCAGGAATGTGACAGACGGTCTAGGCATGAAATACCGTATTGGCACAGCTCCCTTCATTGCCTTTCAAAAATGGCAGCTTATTCCACCAAAAAAAAGAAATTTCATGTGGATTGTTATTGCTTTGGTGTGGTTTTCTATAGAAGAGAATCAAAAGGGGACTAGGCAAACATTTAAATAATTGAGAAAGCCAAGTTTTCATTAGAAATTTCCTGAAATCTAAAATATTAATATGAATTACCTAAATTTGCCTTGATAAATAAAATTGGTTGTACATATACCTTGAATTCCTTTGTTTGGAAATTCAATCCTTTTCTAGCCTCACCCACAAAATCTATTCTTAAAAGGGTGACTATTAAAGAATACAGTATATCTGCAAGCTAAAAGAAAGCAATTTTGTATGCTTACTGTGAATAAAGTTGAATGATACCAATTTTCAAAGGAATTAGAGAAGAATGTTTCTTAACTGCTGAATACTCACATATGTTAAATATGGAAGCACAGATCCTATGTTCCACAAAAATAGTTTGGTGTTGAAAATAAAAATATTTTCATAGAGATAATATGGTAATTCTGTACTACTTCTCTTATTTGTAGACCAAATCATTCTTATTCCATTTCATAATAGCCAATTACAGGTTACTCAAGGGACACGGATCATGCAAATCAGCTCATATTTCACTGAGTGACTGTTTCTCGTGTATTTTGAGCTATTATCTTCATTACAGTATGGCACATGAATCCAACTCATCTGTACTGTAATTGCTATAAATCAAGCATTCGTTTGCTATTATTTACTGCCTACTATAAAGAGTTTTAATAATATTTAGAGGGCACTGCAATAAAAGCAATCATTTATTGTGTTCGTTACAGGGTCACTCAAGGTTTTCAACAAAAGCCAATGTCATTTCCTAATCTTTTAATATTCATAAGGTAACATCACTTGCAAATGGTACATTATGATTTATAAACATTTCCTGGCCAAGAACATAAAAGCATCATTATAATTCCTTCCCAGGAAAAGCAGTCAGATTCTGTGGGGCAAATAGCATCATGGGATACCAGAGCCCTGCATTCCTAACCAGATACTGTTTCTCATTGTCCATGTGCTCTTGATCATACCACTTAAATTTGTTCTTAAGCATAAATTACAGCGCGCTTGGCAGCATTCTTCTGTAAGGGAGGATCTGCATTAGAATTTTAAAAGGAGGTTGTGTTTTTCCTCTTTCTCATCTCAGTAATAACAGAAGTGGCATGATATGGTAGGCAGTTCTGGAAAAAAAAGACACAAAGACCTGGATTCAAGATCTATTTACATCAGTTACTACATATGTGACCTCTGGCAACTGAGTAAACCTCTAAAAGCAACTGTCTTTATGTAAAATTGTAGGAGTATGAATAATACTTGGTCTACCTATTTAAAGGTAGACCTCTGCAAGGATTATATGAAAACAACTTGTAAGGTATAAAGCACTCCAACTCTTAATTGAAAACACAATGTCCTTGTGAGAAAGGTAGAGTTAATTTTCTTATAGAAAACTATTTGAAAAATTATAAGAGATTGAAGAAATGTATTTCCTTCCACTTATCTGGAAAACTCATAGAGCCTCAGTTCTGGGGGGTTTATATCAACTGTACACATTATTGTTAAATGTTGTCTCCCATACCCCTAGACTTTGCTTGGGCACCACCTATGAGTGCTGTGCTGTGCTTAGTTGCTTCAGTTCTGTTCAGCTCTTTACGACCCCATATACCTCAGACTTGCCTTGGAGATGAACAGAGATGATTCTGATATTTTGAAGCTGAAGTTGAATGGTTTTATGAAGACCTACAAGATCTTTTAGAACTAACACCCCAAAAAGCNAGAGTTGGACTATGAAGAAAGCTGAGCGCTGAAGAATTGATGCTTTTGAACTGTGGTGTTGGAGAAGACTCTTGAGAGTCCCTTGGACTGCAAGGAGATCCAACCAGTCCATTCTAAAGGAGATCAGTCCTAGGTGTTCTTTGGAAGGAATGATGCAAAAGGTGAAACTCCAATACTTTGGCCACCTCATGCAAAGAGTTGACTCATTGGGAAAGACTCTGATGTTGGGAGGGATTGGGGCAGGAGGAGAAGGGGACGACAGAGGATGAGATGGCTGGATGACATCACTGACTTGATGGACATGAGTTTGAGTGTTGGTGAGTTGATGATGGACAGGGAGGCCTGGCATGCTGCAATTCATGGGGTCACAAAGAGTCGGACACAACTGAGCAACTCAACTGAACTGAACTGAACTGAAGCATTACTTTTCATGTGGAGAAAGAAGTATATTCAGAATCATCAAAAACAGCAATTCTCTGAAATCTCAAAATTTCCCCACAGCTTTCTCACGCCCATTATCCACAGTCAATGAAAATACTGCCTTAGTTTGTATTTCTAATGTCTGCATAGGTTAAAGAATTTTGAGAAACAGTATTCTAAGTGGTTTTCCCTTTATCTCTGGAAATGTCAGATACTCAAATAATCATCACACACAATTAAATTATTGACTGTTATTATTACTCAGTTTTACACAACATCATGTGAAATAGAGAATTTTTTTTTTTTAATTTTACCCTCCCACCCATTCAATGAAGTAGTCAAATGAAGATACTGAAGGCCAATGGAGTGAATCTTCATTGGAGTATATCATCACACTGAAACAAAAATAGACAAAAGCATAAACGCGTAACAAGTTGGAAGAAGGAACTTCATCTTCTTAACTTGGCATCCCAGGAAACAGGGAGTACAGCTGGAGGTGAGCAGCAAGCAAGCCAGTGAAGCTTCAACTATATTTACAGCCACTCCTCATTGTTTGCTTTACAGTGACAGTGGTGATCAGATCAAACGGAGGCATTATAAATGTAACAGTACTTAAATTTACATTAAAAATGTAACAGCACTTAAATCATCCTGAAACCATCCGCCCTGCACCTCCTCTCCATGGGAAAATTGTTTTCCAAGAAACCAGTCCCTGGTGCTAAGAAGGTTGAGAACCTCTGTTCTTAACACATCAGTATAGGAAGATGGTTAATTGAGAATGTGAAGGAATAACATTTAGATACATTATCTTGCTTCCTTGATATGGATTTAACAGGGAAGAATGAAAGTTATCACCCTGTCTGCCAAAGAATTAACCATGACTCGAATTCCCAGGGATTTGGAATCTCCTTATCCTCATGAACTTTGGAAGGAAAATAGTTTTCTAAGTTTCTCATTAGGGTCAAACCAAAGTAAGACAATATTTTGTTTGTTTTGAAGGTAGAGACACATCTAGAGCAATGTTTCAACTGCTAAATCAAAATCATTAGTGAATTCTGAAGTCAATTTGTTATGCACTGATCAACACTAAAAAGAAAGAAAGGAGTAGAAGAGAATGAAATGGAACAACGTGGAGAGTATCAGTATGTTTCACTTATTATAAGGTATTATTTTGTGAAACTTTAGCTTATAATGCTATATGTGTGCATGTTTGTATGAATGGTGTAAAAATGTAATAGGTTGGTGGAAAAAAAGTTAAGGTTTCACACCATGATTTTAAATCATAATAACTAAGCTCAACACATCTGTATTAATCAAAACAGAAATCACTACAGTCAACACATTTTTGCCAACGAGAAATAAGTTTGCTTATTTCTGTAGCATAACAATTTGTGCTTTGGAATTTGACTAACTCTTGGAAAGCATTTTCTGCATCCTACTGGTTGTGGAAAGGTTTTGCTTAAAAAAAAGTTGTCAAGATGCTTGAAGAAGTGGTAGTTGGAGAGAGGTCATGTAAATATGGCAGATGAGGCAAAACTTTGTAGCCCAGTTCATTCAATTTCTGAAGAATTGGTTGTGCAGTGTGTTGTCAGGCATTGTCATGAAGAAGAATTGGGCCCTTTATGTTGACCACTGTCAGCTTCAAGTATTGCAGTTTTCAGTACATCTCAGTGATTTGCTGGAGAAGGCGATGGCACCCCACTCCAGTACTCTTGCCTGGAAAATCCTATGGATGGAGGAGCCTGGTAGGCTGCAGTCCATAGGGTTGCAAAGAGTCGGACACAACTGAGTGACTTCACTTTCACTTTTCACTTTCATGCATTGGAGAAGCAAATGGCAAGCCACTCCAGTGACGGGGGAGCCTGGTGGGCTGCTGTCTATCGGGTCGCACAGGGTCGGACATGACTTAAGCGACTTAGCAGCAGCAGCAGTGATTTGCTGAGCATACTTAGCAGATGTAATGGTTTTGCTGGGATTCTGAAAGCTAGAGTGAATCAGGTAGGCAGCAGACCACCAAACAGTGGCCCTGACCTTCTTTTTGGTGCACATTTTGCTTTGGGAAGGGCTTTGGAGCATTTTCTCAGTCCAGCCATTGAGCTGGTTGCTGCTGGTTATCATATACAATCCACTTTTCATCTCACATCACAGTCTGATCAAGAAATGGTTTCTTGTTATTGCATAAGAATAAGAGAAGACATCCGGTCCCATCATTTCATGGTAAATAGATGGGGAAACAATAGAAACAGTGACAGACTCTTTTAGGGGGCTCCAAAATCACTGCAGATGTTGACTATAGCCATGAAATTAAAAGATGCTTGCTACTTGGAAGGAAAGTTATGACCAACCTAGACAGCATATTAAAAAGCAGAGACATTACTTTGCCAACAAAGATCCATCTATTCAAGGCTATGGTTTTTTTAAGGATATGAGAGTTGGACTCTGAAGAAAGCTGAGTTGCAAAGAATTGATGCTTTTTTTTTTTAATAGTGAAAACTTTTATATTTGCAATTAGCCAGCTGGACTCAGTTTAGATGATCCCAATTTTGTTGGCAACATCCAAAGCATCATAGTCAGGAGCCAGTCGAACATATGCCTTCTTCTCTCCATCAGGCCTGATCAGAGTATTGACCTTAGCCACGTCAATGTCATAGAGCTTCTTCACAGCCTGTTTGATTTGGTGTTTGTTGGCCTTGACATCCACAATGAACACCAGTGTGTTGTTGTCTTCTATTTTCTTCATGGCTGACTCGGTGGTGAGGGGGAATTTGATGATGGCATAGTGGTCAAGTTTGTTTCTCCTAGGGGCGCTCTTCCGAGGATATTTGGGCTGCCTCCTGAGCCGCAGTGTTTTGGGCCGCCGGAAGGTGGGTGACGTCTGGATCTTCTTTTTCTTGTGGCTGTGGACACCTTTCAACACTGCTTTCTTGGCCTTCAAAGCCTTTGCTTTGGCTTCAGCTTTAGGAGGGGCAGGGGCTTCCTTCTTCGCCTTCGGCGCCATCTTCATGAAAANCTGTATAAAAATGTTAAGTGGGAAAAAACCTTTAGATCTCATTTTATATTTTCAGTTTTATACAACACTGATATGAGAGCTATATTTGATGTGAAGTGAAAATAAATAAAAATGTACTTGTTCCATTGACACTTGGGGGTAAATTTAATATATACCTTTTAATATTAAATATAATGTGACCTACAAGTTCATGTTGAATCCTAAAGCCACCATATTGATTATTAGCTTCCTTCTTTGATAGTTCAGACTCTCTCTTCTTGGACAACTGCCCACAAATGGACAACTACTAGGCTACTTGGAGAGCTGATGAAAATGGGAGAAAGTGAGAGCACCTGCATAGAGCTGTTCTTGGATAAAATTTAGAAAAGCAGTGCTTCCTCTTTCCTTTCTTCACATCCCTTTTCCCCCCAAACAGTCTTTTACTTCACCCCCTCCCTTCACTCCAAGGCCATCTGTGGCCATCACTGTACTTACTGACCTTCCAGACGCCTCACTGTGAAGCATCGGCCAGCCTTGTCCACCCTTGAAATACCTCAGGGCCTCAGTTGTTCCTTTTTTACCGTCTTCCTAATTAAAACTGATTTGTCCCGTGTCCCCTTCCCTCCATTCTCTTCATTCTGCTAGTTGGCACATGTAGATGTATAGACAAAGATTGATTTAGACTAGATTCTTAACGACTGACTCCCAGCAATCTTGACTCCAGCCTGTGTTTCCTCCAGTCCAACGTTTCTCATGATATACTCTGCATATAAGTTAAATAATCAGGGTGACAATATACAGCCTTGAGGTACTCCTTTTCCTATTTGGCGTCTTATACACTGAAGATGATATGCTTGGTTTGCTCAGCTCTGCCACTGCAGCCTGTAATCAGCCATAGACCAAAGGTAGATTGGCAGACTATCTTTCTGAGACAGGAAGAGGGTAAGGCACAACCTTAAAACAAACAAAATAAGACAACCGTTGAGGGCACTACCTAAACTAGTTAAAACCAACTAGGTCCAAGATGGCAGACCGTTAGCCCCTACTGGACCTCAATCCTCAGTATACACTCATTATAATATATCAGCAGGTTTCCCTGATGGCTCAGCTGGTAAAGAATCCTCCTGCAATGCAGGAGACCTCAGCTTGATTTCTCGACTGGGAAGATTCCCTGGAGAAAGGATAGGCTACCGACTCCAGTATTCTTGGGCTTCCCTGGTGGCTCAGATGATAACGAATCCGCCTGTAATGAGGGAGACCTAGGTTTGATCCCTGGGCTGATCCAGGGATCCTGGTTTGATCCGGGAAGATCCCCTGGAGGCAGGCCTATCAACCCATTCCAGTATTCTTGGCTGGAGAATCCTCATGGACAGAGGGGCCTAGCAGCCTACAGTCCATGGGGTCACAAAAAGTCAGACACAACTGAGTGACTGAGTGCATAATACATCAGCAAGCTAAATGACACAGCCATGGGCTCTATGACAGTTCTAGAGGTTGACAATAAAAGCCCCAAAAGTGGCCAGTGATCCAATGCATGGAAATTCCCTCCTTTTCCTCAAGTCTAATGAGTTGGAACTATCCTCCCACTCATTAGCTAACATCCTATAAATTGCCATAAAAACAGACAACCTTGTATCCTGTGGCCTCTTGCCTTCTGAGATGGCACACACAGAGGTGTCTAGGGAGTGTTCATCTCCCTGAATAAACCTTTCACTTTGTTATGACTTGCTCTTAATTCTTTCCTCCCCAAAGCCAAAAGCCCACATTCAGTGGCCATCCCAGAGACTCACCTGAGACCTGGGATATGACCATCCTCTCAGGTCCTACTTTATTTCCTGAAACATTTCCATAGAATTTATATACACAAACAACAGGTGGGGTGGCACTGGCCTGGAGATCACAGTTTCAAACACTGTCTAACTTAATTAAATAATTCGGGTGGGGATGAAGTGGACAGAGAGATCCTTTCAACCCCCATAAATCCATAACATATAGCTAATTATTCTCATGAAAAGTCTTCCTGAATAAGTGGCATAAATTGGCTCAGCCATATTTTCTAGTAAAAATTATTTAAGTTACATTAAAGCCAACATCCT
Source organism: Neotragus pygmaeus (assembly GCA_006410875.1). Lineage (NCBI taxonomy): Eukaryota > Metazoa > Chordata > Mammalia > Artiodactyla > Bovidae > Neotragus > Neotragus pygmaeus. The sequence continues at coordinate 2,223 of SJYV01022202.1, read as the reverse complement.
TTGGATCATCAAAAAAGCAAGAGAGTTCTAGAAAAACATCTATTTCTGTTTTATTGACTATGCCAAAGCNCATGGACAGAGGAGCCTGGTAGGCTACAGTCCATGGGGTTGCAAAGAGTCAGACACGACTGAGTGACTTCCCTTTCACCAACCTACCTTATAAAGACTACTACCATGTATAAATAATTTACATAACTAACAATAAAAATGTAAATTAAAAATCATTTGGACTTTGCCATTGTTATTTTTAAAACAAAAAATAATCATGAAACAGGTATGCTGAATGAAGGGTAACAATTCCCAGACCACAGGTGATAATACTGTTCTTAGGAATTAAGTATTTCTCTTTGAATATGGCTCATTTCTATGTAAAGCACTGTAGCTTAAGGGGATGAGCTAACTCCAGATTCTTCAAAATTCTCGACTCCAGAGAAAAGATTCAACTCCTTGCCTTAAATGAACAATTATCCACTTCACTTTCAGGTTCGTATCAATTCCACTGATCACAGAGCATGGAGTTAAAATGAAAGATGAAGAAGATGCTAAGTATCCAAATAGACACTTACTAACTTCAGCTTCAGATACCAGTACATACCAGGGACAAGAACTGATGGAGTTTACACTGACTAAACTACCACATTTGTCCATGTGATCAAATATTAAAAATATTTACTTTGATTTAGTTTGGGCCCTCAATTAAACACAAAAACATCATCCATGGAAACTTTAAAACTGTATTTTTTTTAAATGAAGGAGTAAAAACAAAAGAAAGTCTTTCAAGTGGTCTGTAACTGCAATTCCAATATGAACTACTAGCCATGTATAGTTATTTAAACGCAAATTAGCTAAAATTAACTAAAATTAACAACTCAAATCCCTTAGTGGCATTAGCCATACTTTACTCACAGGTGGCTAGCGGCGCTACTTTAATGGACAGCACAAACATCTCCATCTTCACAGAAAATTCTACTGCAAAGTGCTGGTCTTTAATGTTCAGGAAATACGTAAGTCCGTTTTGATTCTGAACAGCAATTTCAGTATTTAAAGAAACCTTTACCTTATGGCCCAGTGGAGAGGAGTTGAATTCAAATCGCCACCCAACTGATCTACCACAGCGCCTTTTGAAATATAAAACCTGTTAAGAGCAGACATAAATGAAAATAAGATTTAAAATTTAAAATTCTTACTAAGAAATAAAACATCCATTTTTCTTAGTAATAAACGTATTTGAAAACAGAAATAATAATAACACCCCTCTCTAAAACACTCAGATCTGCAGAAGTCTGAAAGATTCACATAACAGCATCAAACAGATCCCTGTTGAAATATTCTCATCATGTAAGTAATTACTCCTGCTGTCATGAGCATTTCTTTACAACTAAACACATAATAACTACTCTCTGCTTATTCTAACCACAAAACTCTTGAAATGGTTTATATTTAAAAGATTTCTATTACAGATGTTCTACTTAACTTGCAAGAAGAAAGGTGAAACTATGTCACAACTAACAGCTTAAAGTTAGAATTACTATGTGGAAATAATGATGCTAAAAGTAGGTAGCAAAAAATAATTCAAAATTCTTCCAGAAAAGTTAGACATTTTGAGCATTTCACTATTTTGGAGGCATTGATGGGATACATTGTATAAAGTGAAAGTATAAGGTAAAGAGACTTATTTTCTTCTGTGGCTTACAGGAATTAGTCTCATTATTTCAAAGTTGTGCTTCATATATATTATCTAAACAATACAACAGCTTATTTCCACAGAAAAGGAGTATGGCTGTGAGTATATCTCATTATTCTAACCTTCAGTATATTTTTACCTTCCTAAACCACAAGGATTTCAAATGTGTATAATACAAAACATGTACACATACACATTTTACATGCTAAGATATAAAACAAAACAAAAAAAAACCACAGTAGTGTTTTATGTAGGGGAATAATGTTATACAATCTAATACATGCCTAATCTAAAATGTATTCCATATTTAATTTTGCTATTAAATTATTCCCCTACCCATCCATTCCTCCTGGCATTACTACAATATAACAATTTCAGTGATTCTTTTAAACTTGGTGGAACTATCTGTTCTATTGTGAAAAACATGTTGTTATTGTTCAGTCACTCAATCATGTCCTACTCAGTGTGACCCCATGGACTGCAGCACAGCAGGCTTTCTTGTCCTTCACCATCTCCTAGAGCTTATTCAAACTCATGTC
>SJYV01022199.1:4757-27447 GCA_006410875.1 Neotragus pygmaeus | reverse complement strand
GCTGCCATCTATGGGGTCACACAGAGTCGGACACGACTGAAGTGACTTAGCAGCAGCAGCAGCAGCAGGCATACACAGAACTATACAAAAAAGATCTTCATGACTCATATAATCACATTGATGTGATCAATCACCTAGAGCCAGACATCCCAGAATGTGAAGTCAAGTGGGCCTTAGGAAGCATCATTATGAACAAAGGTAGTGAAGGTGATGGAATTCCAGTTGAGCTCTTTCAAATCCTAAAAGATGCTGCTGTTAAAGTGCTGCACTCACTTTGCCAGCAAATTTGGAAAACTCAGCAGTGGCCACCGGACTGGAAAAGGTCAGTTTTCATTCCAATCCCAAGGAAAGGCAATCCCAAAGAATGCTCAAATTATTGCACAATTGCACTCATCTCACATGTTAGCAAAGTAATGCTCAAAATTCTCTAAGCCAGGTTTTGACAGTATGTGAAGCCTAAATTTCCAGATGTTCAAGCTNGTTTTCATTCCAATCCCAAGGAAAGGCAATCCCAAAGAATGCTCAAATTATTGCACAATTGCACTCATCTCACATGTTAGCAAAGTAATGCTCAAAATTCTCTAAGCCAGGTTTTGACAGTATGTGAAGCCTAAATTTCCAGATGTTCAAGCTGGTTTTAGAAAAGGCAGAGGAACCAGAGATCAAGTTGCCACAATCCGCTGGATCATGAAAAAAGCAAGAGAGTTTCAGGAAAACATCTTCTGCTTTGACTATGCCAAATCCTTTGACTGTGTGGACCATCACAAACTGTCGAAAATTCTGAAAGAGGTGGGAATACCAGAGCACCTGACCTGCCTCCTGAGAAATCTGTATGCAGGTCAGGAGGCAACAGTCAGAACTGGACATGGAACAACAGACTGGTTCCAAATNAGCCTCCCCCACGACCCCGGCCCCGCCCCCAAGTCCAGGCCTCTAGTTCCGCCTCCGTTCCGGTCCGTCCTTCTCCGATCCTCTGCGCTACCGCAACTTGAATCCAGATTCTCAGTTGCCCTAATATCCCTCTGTTCGCACCCATGAGAGCCTCAGGCCCATCCCCCGAGAATCTCTTAGCCCTAGTGTGTATCCTCATCCCCACATCTGGCACCCTCGGACCACCGCCTCCACCCCGTCGATGGCTGTAGTCATAGCTATGATTTGCGGGGCAAGTGGTGGTCCAGGGAGGATCACTGAACTGCTCGAAGTCACAGCAAACCAGCGGTAGGGCTAGAACTCTCCTCTGAGCTGGGGATCACGGCCTGGGGACTAAGTGATGTGTTTGTCCTTTTGAAAGTCAACACTGTCTGCTTCTCTTTGTAGGAAAAAGAAGGACACGCAGGGCTTTGGGGAGGAGTCGAGGGAGCCCAGCACAGGTAAGGCCTCTTTTCAGGACTCTGAAATTGGTACATTTCGGAGAGGACAGTTTTTTCTCATCAGTTTTAAGTGTGTGTGGTGAGGGTGGCCTGAGTTTGTGCTGTTCCTTCTACCCACCTTTGTCATCCACTTGTTTCTCTTACCAGGCCTCCTTGCATAGGTCAGCACTCATATCACTTTTTACAGTTATGATTTTCTTCTGTGTGTGCTATCATCTGGCTAATATCTACTTCTCACACTTGATCTTAAGCTCCAGAAAAGAGGCTCCAACTTCTTTTGGCTTCCTTGTGTCCTTGAAGTTCCAACATTACAGTGTGAATGAATGAATATCCTCACAAATAGGTATTATCTTCAGAATGCTGCTGATATTGTTCATTCATTCAGCTGTGTTCAGCTCTTTGCAACCTCATGAACCAGAACCCCCACAGGGCCCCCACAGGCTTCTCTTTTTCTCCAGGCAAGAATATTGGAGTGGGTTCAGAATGCTGTAGACCTGTTTAATTTTCAATTAGATTAATTTAATTTTCAATTAGATTAGCTTTCAAAAAAGCCAGAAGGTGTTATATAAAAATTCAGATGTAAATCAGAACATTCTACAACTTGGTCCAGTTCAAGAGACCTTTTGGCATCTGTTGAATGGGAGTTGAGAAGCAGGACCCCATCGAAGTGGGTGGGGCCTGTGGACTCTAGCTTACCCCAACCTCCGCCCCCTTTATAGCATTTTACCCTCCTGGCCCCTGGTGGCCCTTGAATATATACTTGCAGGTAAATTGACTCATATAACTATTTGGAGTCTAATGGGACCTGTACCTGACTATTATACCCATTCTTCCATTCATTCACCTAGCATTAATTGAGCTCCTGTTATATACTAGCTACTGTGCTGGATGCAGGGAACAAGACAGAGGTAATTCTGCCTTTGGGTTGTAGTCACACAGAGTGGGACAAACAGTTCCTCAACAAAGAACCGACAGTAAAGGAGAAGATGTAAGATAGCAATGGGGTTGCTGCTGCAGCTTCCTTGTATGGAGGGAAGGCTCTCTGAGGAGGTGGCGTTGCAGCCAAGGTCATGGTTGCTATGAAGGAGCGTTGCATGGGGACAGCAGGAACCCTGAGGAGCTGTGAATCTGAACAGACAGTCTGACAGCTCTCCTTTATCGGGGGCTTGCCTGGTGGTGGCTGCCTTGTTCGGTTCTTCCTACAAGTATTTCATGCCACCTCTGTTTCTAGAAGGTAAAGAGCATTTTCCTGTGTTACAGATGAGGAAACTGAGGCTCAGAAATGTAGCTCAACTTTTTTGTGGCCACCTAGCAAATCAGTGACAGCATGAGGATTTGAGCCTGGGTTTTTCTGTCTCCAGAGATTGTCCTCTCAATCACTAGACCATTCATCTGTCAATCATTCATACCTGCATGCATTCATTCAGCAGTTGTGTACGTTGCTTACCCACCATGTGTAAGGCACTATTCTAGCTTGAGGTAGCAGGAGCACTGATGACAAGATGGTCAGAACAATGACTTTCCTCTGATTGGGGGCTCCTTGCAAGGCTCCTTCAAGCTAGGACTCTGTGTGGGCTGGTGCCCCTGCAGAGAATGCTCCTCCCTGTCCATTGTCTGCTTGGTTGATCCCTAATATCATAGTGGCTTCATTTATCGTGAGCATCCTATATCATGGAAACTGTGCAGCAGCCTTCCCAGTCCCCCATCATCCCTGTTTACACCGGAAGAAGCTGAGGCACACATAGGCCCAAGTCACCTGTACGGAAGGGCCATAAACTTCAGCCCGTATATAACATCCAAGCTTATGCACTTTCTCAGTAAGACTTCTGACCCCACCCCCCTCCTGACGCATGGTGGGTTGGGTACCCCATTATAGTTCCCACAGCACTCATAGTGAATTATCAGTTATGTGGTTATTTGTTTAGTATTTGTCCTCCCTGTGAGCTCCTTCGGGCAGGGATACCCGTCTTCTTCCTCCCTGGACTCCCTAGACTAGTGGCCTTTAATCAGCTTTTGTTGAGAGGGAGAGAGGCCATTTTTGTGATCTGGGCTCAGAGAAGGGCCTCACCGAGCAGTACCTTGCAGACATCCTGGGGATGGACCTGTCTCTGGCATTTGCAGTCCGTGCTGGGCCAACACTATGGAGGGTGTGTTACGTGTCACTAACCCCGTGACTTGGACAACACTGTTGTTTAGTCGCTCAGTTGGGTCTGACTCTTTGCAGACCCCATGGACTGCAACCCACCAGGCTCCTCTGTTCATGGGACTTTCCAGGCAAGGATACTGGAGTGAGTTCACATGCCCTCCTCCAGGGGATCTTCCCCACCCAGGGATCAAACCTACGTCTCCTGCGGCTCCTGCATTGCAGGTAGGTTCTTTACTGCTGAGCCACCAGGGAAGCCCCTTTGGACAGTGCTGGACTTGTCTAAACTATGTTGAGCAAGACCTTGTGCTGCTTCTGTGCTTGGATGGTGCAGCAGCGCCAAGTGGCCATCTTGTTGGGTTGCTCTGGAAGTTTCAGAGCTCCCGCCTGGTATTCCATACTTCCCGGACAGCCCTGGTCTGTGGATGGCACTTGGGGTGCCACCCTTGTAGAGCACCTCATCTGGATGCCTCATCTCATTCTGGAGGCCTTAAGAGGCTGGGCAGTCAACTCAAAACCCCAGAGGAAGGTTCTGGAACCCAGATCTCTGGATCTTTTTTCCCCTAATATTTCTGTTTTGTAGTTGTGTCAGGTCTTAGTTCTGGCGCGCAAGATCTTCACTGTGGCATGTGGGATCTTTCGTTGTGGTGCACAGGCTTCTCTTGTGTGGTGTGTGGGCTCAGTAGTTGCAGCATATGGCCTTTGTTGCCCTGAGGCATGTGGGATCTTCTTGCCCAAAACAGGGATCTAAGCTGCATCTCCTGTATTAGAAGGCAGATTCTTAATCTTTGGACCACCAAGGAAGTCCCTCATGTACCAAATTCCATCTCCTTGGAGAGGTTTCTATTCCTTGGCATCAGTATATACTAGCGTAAGTCATCACCAAAGCAAAACTCTCTTTTTACTTGCCTGAATTAGTATGGTTTTTCAGTTGTAAGGGGTTTTCCTGGTGGCTCATATAGTAAAGAATCCGTCTACAATGCAGGAGACCAGGCTTCAGTCCCTCGGTCGGGAAGATCCCCTGGAGAAGTGACTGGCTACCCACTCCAGTATTCTTGCCTAGTGAATTCTATGGACAGGGGAGCCTGGCAGGCTACAGTCCATAGAGTCACAAAGAGCTGGACATGTCTGAGCAACTAACGCTATCACTTCAGTTGTAAATCCTGGAAACCTGTAAATCCTGGAAAGCTCAAAATGTGTAAAGCGAATTAAAACATCCAAGGGTAGCATGATCTTCAGACACGTGTGGATTCAGGGCTTAAACCAGACCTGTAGCACGTGACCCTCTGCAGCTCTTCTTCCTCCTGGGTTGGCTTTACTCTCAGGCTGGCTTGTGTTAATAAAGATGACCCTCGACGCACATTTTTTCTGTGGAGGGCCAGATCATAAATAGTTTAGGCTTTGTGGGCCATCAGACTCTGGTGCAACAGTTCACCTCTGTGATTTGGAAGCTGCCATGGACAATATGTAAATGAATAGGCATGGCTGTATTTTAATAAAGTTTTATTTACAGACATTAAAATTTGAATTTCATGTAATTTCTTGTGTCTCACTAAATGCTTTGCTGAATTTTTTTTAATCATTAAAAAAAAAAATTCTTCACTCATGGGCTGTAGAGAAGTAGGGAGCAGAGGCCAGTTTTGGCCTGTGGACCAGCCATGGTTTTCCAACCCCTGCCTTAGAGAATTGGGCTTCCATCTTCACAGCCCAGCAACCCCAGCAGAAAGCAGGTGCCTCTTTCTCAGTAGTTGGGGCCAAAGTCGCAGGGCCAGCTCTCACTGGACAGATTTGGGTCATGTGCTCTTCTCTGAGCTACTCAGGGGCTGGGGGCTTGGTCCTCTCTGGGGGTTGGTCAGTGGCGGCTGTAGCTTGAGTGCCCAGGGTTGGGGAACGGAGGTGGCCCAGAGGAAAAGCCATGCTGCCGCTGGAATACGGGGCATTGGGTGTGGGGCGGGCAGGGGCCACAGGAGTACACTGCGGTGGTGAAGACAGGAGTGTTAGCCCTGCTTGTGAAAATGCTTTCTGACTCCCCAGGTGACAACATCCGGGAGTTCCTGCTGAGCCTCAGATACTTTCGAATCTTCATCGCGCTGTGGAACGTCTTCATGATGTTCTGCATGATTGTGTAAGTCCAGCCCGCCTGTCTCCTCCGTCGTTATTGTTCTCAGTGTTGTTCTCTAGAATGATCCTCCCGATGGTCGTTCTCTGTCCTCCCAGCCTGCACTTTTGTGCTTTCAAAGTAACTATGCTCGAGAGGAAACTGGGGTCTACAGGAGTTAAACAACGTCCCTGCAGTCCAGGCTGAAGCTTTGATTAGAACATGGCGTTCTCCAAGTCCTGGCTGTGCCCGGGGCCTTGGCGGGAGCTGTCAAGGGATGCCTTCCCTGGAGCCTGTGGCTCCGTCACCTCTTGCCAGCTCTATTGTGCTTAGCCTATGCTTGGCGTTGGCCAAAGTGGAAAATATGGCTTGAGAGACGAGTGTGCTGCTGGGTTTTGCTCCCACCCTGCTGGAAGTCAGCAGAAGTGTATTCAGAATTTATTTCGGTTTTTTATGCCTATTTATATTTATATTTTTCTCATTAGGTGAAATATACTCAGTTGGATTGGTTTTCCTTTGAGCGTCAGGGCCATAATTCCAATACTGCTGTTAATGAATTATGACACTCGGAAACAGACTCAGGGGAAAAAAAAAAAAACAAGAGAATCAGGGGTTCTGGGGCATGCTGGGCCCATCCCTGTGTCTTTTCTCTAAAGAGGAAGAGAATGAAGAGTTGGCTGTCTTGAGTCATTGAGATGCTGAATTTGGGGTTGCTGGGTGGTCCTTGTGTCAACCAAGTAGCTGTTTAAAGGGATGATTCTAGGATGTAGGAGGTCAGGTGAGCAGGGGTTTCTGTGCCACTAGAAAGTATGTTAGAGCCCAGAAAGAGGATTGTGAAGTATGCCTGACAAGTATTAATTGCTCCCATGGACTGTAGCCTGCTAGGTTTCTCTGTCCATGGAATTCTCCAGATAAGAACACTGGAGTGAGTTGCAATGCCCTTTTCCAGAGGACCTTCCTGACCCAGGGATCAAATCCAGGTCTCCTGCATTGCAGGCGTATTCTCTAGTGTTTGAGCCACCAGAGAAAATATGCCTGGAAAGGCCCCTTTGGGGAGTTTGGATGAGGCCTACCTAGGTACAAAGAGGGCTCATGAAGAGATCAAGGAATTTGCAGGAGTGTAGGAAGTATAACTAAGTCCTCACAGAAAGTGGAAGTGTTGGGGAGCTCCTCCTTCATTCACTTATTAGTATTTATGCACAAGTGTCTGTCGAGGGCTGTGCTCCAGGATTACAATTGAGACCAAAATAGCCACAGTCCCGGCCTTCAGTGAACGCACTGGTCGCTCAAACGGTTAAGAATCTGCCTGCAATGCAGGAGATCCAGGTTCAAACTGTGGATCAGGAAGATCCACTGGAGAAGGAAATGGCTACCGACTCCAGTATTCATGCTGGCAAATCCCACAGATGGAGGACCCTGGCAGGCTACAGCCCGTGGGGTCGCAGAGAGTCAGACACAACTGAGCGACTAACATTTTTCTTTCAATGAATGCACAGAATAACAGGGGCATAGCAAGAAAATAGGTAAAAAAATCAGTTGCGAGGTGGAGAATTGAAGGGGGAGGCTCCAAGTTTAGGATGGTCAGGGAGAGGCTGAGAAGATGCCATTGAAATCAAGACCTAAAGATCGAGAGGAAATCTGCCATTTACAGAGCTGGAGAGGGCCATAGTAGTGCCAGAGTAGCATGTGCAGAGGTCCTGGGGCGGAGGAGAACTCAGCATGTTTTCGTTATTTTCTCTGTCCGTCGGCTTCATCATCCTTTCTTACCTGACCTGCTTTCTTCACTACTTGTCTGCTGGCTTGTGACCATCAGGATAGTAGCCTCAGGCTTTGTAACCTCTCAGCTCAGCCCAAGGCTAGCTTAGCCAGTAGCCCAGGATCCTGATTTTGATTGTGACTTTTTATAGCTCCCTGACCTAGGCCAACTCTTTCAGCCTGTGCTGAGTGAGGGAAGCTTCTCTCCAGAAAGGGCTCTGTCAGGGAGGCAGCGACCGGCTTTTTCAGGATGTTAAAAAGAGGAAATCACCTAAATCTCCAAGAATAGAAGAGTCAGGTAGCTCAGAAGATACTCATATGACCAATGGTGATGACATCATCATTGATAACATGTCTACACAGAATTTTCTTTTCTTCTTTTTTTCTTTTTGACCATGCTGCATGGTTTGTGGGATCTTAGTTCCCCAACCAAGAATAGAACCTGGGCCCTTGGCAGTGAGAGTGTAGACCACTGGACCGTCAGGGAATTCTGCCTCCCCACTCCCACCCACACGCACACCCAGGAAAATGTTTAGAAAGTAAAAAGGTGGGCTATCACCTGTAGGTACACTCTGGCGTCACACTCTGGCGTTGTGACTCGCACACAGTAACACTGACTGAATGCTGAATGAGTGAGCGAGGGAAGTGACTGCCTGTGTGGAATCGGGAGGATCTAGTCCAGCCTGTCCACTGAGGCGACCGTGCTGTGACTGCTGAGGGAGGCAGCAGGTCCAAGGGGATGGTTCACTATTCTGTACACTCACTTTTGTAATTGTTGGAGCTGAGCTCAGTTGGAAAGTTTTTAAAAGTCCTAAAAAGCCTGAATCAACCCTGAATTTTCACTGGAAGGACTGACGCTGAAGCTCCAATACTTTGGCCACCTGATGCGCAAAGCTGACTCACTGGAAAAGACCCTGATGTTGGAAAAGACTGAGAGCAGGAGGAGAAGGGGAGGACAGAGGATGAGATGGTTGGATGGCATCATCGACTCAATGGACATGCTGCTGCTTCTGCTCCTATGTCCCTTCAGTCTTGTCTGACTCTGTGCGACCCCAGAGACAGCAGCCCACCAGGCTCCCCCGTCCATGGGATTCTCCAAGCAAGAACACTGGAGTGGGTTGCCATTTCCTTCTCCAGTGCATGAAAGTGAAAAGTCAAAGGAAAGTCGCTCAGTTGTGTCCAACTCTTAGCAACCCCATGGACTGCAGCCCACCAGGCTCCTCTGCCCATGGGATTTTCTAGGCAAGAGTACTGGAGTGGGGTGCCATCGCTTTTTCCTAATGGATATGAGTTTGCGCTAACTCCAGGAGATGGTGAAGGTCAGGGAAATCTGACGTGCTGCAGTCCATGGGGTCACAAAGAGTCAGACATGACATAGTGACTGCACAACAGCAACAAAAAGCTTGAAACATGGAGAAATGGAGAAGGCGATGGCAGCCCACTCCAGTGCTCTTGCCTGGAAACTCCCATGGGCGGAGGAGCCCGGTAGGCTGCAGTCCATGGGGTCGTGAAGAGTTGGACACGACTGAGCGACTTCACTTCACTTCACTTCACTTCACAGGGAGAAAGGTGTCTGAATGTTTAGAGAGCAAGGGCACTTATGTCTGCAACTTTGAAACATATTCAAAATTATGTAGATGGATAATTGGGTGGATAAATGGATGGATACATGGTAAAGTGAAGTGTTAATTACAGAATGTAGGGCGTTTGTGGGTGTTTGCTGAACTATCCTTTTAACGCTTCTTTATGTTGAAATATTCATAAAAAATTATGGGCAGGGGAAGATAGGGAGAAAAGGAGAGTGTCAAACCATGGAAAAAGATCTTAAGTAGAAAGCGGAAGTCAGTCTTCACAATTCAGTGTTTTGTAGTATTTTCGTATGGTTGTGCAGCCATCACCTATAATTCTAGAATGTTTTCATCCACCACAAGGGAAACCGCCTACCCATTAAGCAGTTCCTTCCCGTTCCTCCCTTTCCCACCCTCAGGCAGCCACTGGTCTCCTTTCTGTCTCTACCGGACTTGCCTGGTGTGCTTATTTCGCGCTGGTGGGGTCGTATGTGGCTTCTCGCGTCCGGCTGCCTTCATTCAGCATCACGTCTTCTGCATCCTTCCATGCTGTAGTGTGTGTCACTGTTTCATTTCTTTCTGTGACTGAATAATAGTCCATTGTATTGATATGCCACAGTTTGCACATCGGTTAGTGGATATTTGAGATGTTCCCACTTTTTGGCTGTTTTGAATAATGCTGATACAAATATTTGTGTCCAAGTGTTTATGCAGACTTAAGTTTTCAGATCTCTGGTATATACCCGGGAGTGGAATTGCAGGGTCATCTGGTAACTATATTTATCCTTTCGAGGAACCGCCAGACTCTTTTTCAAAGTGGCTCAGCAATTTACATTCCCACTAGCAGTGCCTGACGGTTCCGATTTCTGCATGACCTTGCTAATGCTTGTTATTGTCAGTCTTTTTGATTATAGCCTTCCTAATGGATGTGAAGGTTGATTTACATTTCCCTGACAGTTAATGACATTGAACTATTGGCCATTTGTATATCTTCTTTGGTGAAATGTCTGCTTAGATCTTTTGCCAGTTTTTAGTTGGATTATTACTAAAGTTGTCATTGTGGGGTTCTTTTTATGTTCTGGATACCAGTCCCTTATCAGGTAAATGATTTGAAAGTATTTCTTCCCATTTGGTGGATTGTCTTTTCAGTTTCTTGATGGTGTCACCTGAAGCGCAAAATTCTACAAATTTGATGAAGTCCAGTGTGTCTGTTTCTTTTGTCGCTTATACTTTTTCTGTTGTAGCCTCAAAGTCACTGCCTCATCCAAGGCTTCCCTGGTGGCTCAGATGATGGCTCAGACGATAAAGAGTCCACCTTCAATGCAGGATACCTGGTTCGATCCCTGGGTCAGGAAGATTCCCCTGGAGAAGGGAATGGCAACCTACTCCAGTATTCTTGCCAGGAGAATTCCATGGACAGAGGTGGGTCAGAGGAGCCTGCAGTCCATGGGTCGCAAAGAGTCAGATACGACTTTCACTTCACTTTTCAACCCAAGGTCACAAGGACTTCGACCTAAAAGTTTCTTGTAAACGTTTTATAGTTTTAATAATTGGGTCTGTGATCCATTTTGAGTTAACTTGTGTGTATGGTGTGAAGTAGGGATCCAGCTTCTTTCGTTTGTATGTGGTGTGACTCAATTGTTCCTGCCCCATCTGTTGTTAGTTTTGCAAACAACCATTTTATCTTGGGAAGAGTTAGGTTTATAGAAATGTTGCACAGATAGTATGGAGAATTCCCTTATACTATTAATCGACAGCACACGGGTTGGGGGCGTCGACTGTCCTCAGAGTTGAAAATCCAAGTGTCACTTTACGGTTGGCCCTCCATGTGCGCAGTCCTGCATCCACAGACCCAGCCACCCTTGGATCACATAGTACTGCAGTGTTTACTGCTGGGAAAAATCCAGTCAACCAAACCTTAGATCCTGTAGTACTGCGGAATTTACTATTGAAAAAAGACAAAACCCACGTATAAGTGGTCTGATACGTGTTCAAACCTGTGTTGTTGAAGAGTCAGCTGTGTATATTTTTAACATCTCTGTAGTTTTCAAACCCTGTAAGCCTGTATCATAACCTGTATACCCATTCCCAAACTTCATGAACATTTATACAGTTTCTAGGCCTCTCTTGATCCCGATTTTTTCAGTTAACAGTTCTCTAATAATTGTTTACTCCAAGGTCTTTTTCATTTATGAAAGTCACCAGTGACCTGCAGTGATAGATCATGGGCTAAAATAAGATGCAGATACTTTTTAGAAGAGTTACTTTTTTTAAAGTGTACAGTTGAGGAGTGTTAAGTGTGTTTACATTGCTGTGGAATCGAGAGTTACTTATAAAATCAGAAAATGGTGTAAAATAATCTTAGTAATAGTATGCGTCTGGCTCTTTGCAGTCCCGTGGACTGTAACCCGTCAGGCTCCTCTGTCCATGGAATTTTCCAGGCAAGAGTGCTGAAGTGGGTTGCTGTTTCCTACTCCAGGGGATCTTCCTAACCCAGGGATTGAACCTGCCTCTCTCAGTCTTCTCCATTCTCAGGTGCCACCTGGGAAGCCCATAGTAATGGTAACCAGAAAATATTTCCTGACAGCATTTTCAAGGCTACAGCTTCCCATCCTCATGGAGGTTTGCCCTCTAACTTTTCCAGGCTGTTTGGTTCCTGAGCTCCAGATGCAGAACCGAGAACACACCTTCTGAGTCTCTCTTCCTCCATTCCTGACGACTTCGAGAATGCTTCTGACCGGAAACCAAGTGACCTTCCCAGCAAGTCTGAGCTTGTGGTGGGTGGAAAAGATGCTCGCCAAGATGCACACGGTTTCCTAGCCACATCGCTGTTTTCTTTTCAAAGATATTTTCACTTTGATCGCTGCCTTGAAATGCTGTCTACTTAAGGAGTCTGAGGAGAGTGTATGTAAAGGGCTGGGATAATGTTGCATTCCCCAAAGATAAACGAACCTATTTAATCAGAGCAGACTCTCTCTTCTACCAGGCTTTCCCTGGAAACCCGTTTCTGTGTCTTTCTTGGTTTATTTTTAATAACCATCCTTTTTTGGTTCGAGTTATACGGATTTGTAAAAATCTTTCTTATCCAGGGATCTGAAGCAGAAAGGTTGGCTTTTTGGTTTGATGCAGCCTCTTATTGCACTGTGTTTGTGATGACTGAGCAAGTTCATTGTTGCTGGGTCAGTTTCCAGATTCCTTCCTCATCACAATGGGCTGTGCTCGGCCACACGGTGCCACTAAGGTTGCCCCAGGACTTTGAGGGTGAAGTATTATGGGTTCCCATGGAAGAGAGGTGCAGAGCAGTTGGCAGGGTGGATGGGGGTTTTATGAGAAACTTTGCCTTGCCTGGAAGCCCTCTATTAAAGTAACTTTTGGGGACCATTAATTGTAGAGTCTTTAGAATGAGAGTGATTTATGTGGTGGTACTGGGATCCAGTTCTGAAAGCTTGGGTTTTGGGGTCTGCTTTTTAAGTGGATGATTTCAAGATTGACAAACAATAACCCTCATTTGAGGAAATACAGCATTTTGCACAGGAGCTTCTTTGAGTCCGAGTCCAAATTTTGTCACCAATGTGGCCGTCTGGTGGTCAGCACCTGGATCCTGCAGGTGTTTGATTAATTTGTTGTGATGTGTGAAATCCAAGCTTGTAGGTAACCTGGTGGGAGGAAAAAATAAATATGAAGGCTTTTAGAACTAAGTAGGATTGAAAATAAAGCTCATTTCTAAAAAGGGCCTTTTGTTTATACATTTTTTTTAACTAAGAAGTTGACTTTCTTATTTTACTCATTTTTTTTTTTTACTGTCATTGGGTTGTTTAAAAATTATTTTATTGAAGTAGAGTTGATTTAAAATGTTGTGTTAATTTCTACTATAGAAGTTGACTTTCAGTTTGAGTTGTTGCAAATTACACTGTGGGGAACACCTAGGGTTTGTTTTATTATGGAGGCTTTCAGAAAGTTAGAGAAGAAATGTCGTTAGATATTCCTTTTCAGATTTTGTTCAGTATATGTTGGGCAAAAATTGGGCAATTAAGATTTGGATGGGCTGCACCTGGAAGAGTAGAACGAGTGAGAGATAATGGAGGGGTTTTGCCAGGCGAGGTTCTCAATCACTTATCCTGTTGCTCAGCTAATTCATTCTGTTGGGTTGGCCAAAAGTTTCTTTCGGGTTTCTCCATGTCTTACAAACCCAAGCAAACTTTTTGGCCATCCCAATACTTCATTGCTTCTGTCATTTTTTTTCCTGATCAAATCCAGGCTGAGCATCATCCTGTGGTTTGTAGGTTTCGAGGAATGGGGCTGCTGAATTGAGCTTCACCCAGGCTGGTATTTTCGTCAGCAGGAACAGACGTGCCAAGATCTTGGCTGGTCAGTCCTCAAGCCATATGAATGGTGCGAGGAAACCTCTCTGCCTTATTCAGACCCGATGCTGAGGTTTCAATGAAGCAAGGCATTTGTGCATCATGGAGATGAATCGAACTCAGAGAAGAGAAGGCTGTTATTGAGATTTTGCTTCAATAGTTGTATTTTTCTCTGGAGAACTGTTATCTCATTGTTCAGTTCTTATAAGCAATGGAGCTTTGGGGACGCACATCAAAGGCTGTTATACATTTTTAAAGTGGCAACTCGTGGATGTGTATCTTTAGGAAGCTTTTCAGGAACCCACATTAGCACCAAGCTCATACCTGCATTTGAGTTTAGGGTGCACAGGATCCTACAACATGCAAGTGCTGGTATTCTGAGTCTAAAGATGTGGGTTCAAATCCATTCTCTATGTCTTGCTAACGGGGCCTTGACTGATTGCTTCTTCCATGAAAGCTTCCCTGTAAGCTCCTTCTTCCTTGACTGATTGCTTCTTTCCTGTAAGCCTTCCCTTAAGCCATTTTAAAGAGGTTTCACATCTTTAAAATGGGCTTGGGGGAAGGAAGCAGGAGGAGGAGTTTCTTGGTGGCCTAGTGGTTAAGACTTCTCCACTTTGCCCGCTTTCAGCACTTTCACCTCTGTGCTCCCAGGTTCAGTCCCTAGTTGGGGAACGAGGGTTCCCCCAAGCCATGTGGTGCGACCCAAAAAAAAAATGGGCTGAAAGTCAAACCTCTCAGGTTAGCTGTAAGGCTCGGTCACCCTGAAGGCGGGCCGAGTGCTGGACTGGGTGGCACAGTCAGCACTCAGCGCTCCTGTGCCCTCGCTGCCTGAATTTCTCCCTTCTTGGTTCATTCATTCAGACGGTTCCCACGCAGACTGAAAGAGCACTCACATGATTTCAAACATTGGAAACAACGTCCAGCAGGGAAGACCTTTTATGTCTTCCCATTCCTTTTCTAGCATTTTCCTTATACATATTGGTAGTTTCTACAGTGGATAAGGCAGTTTGGGTTCTGCTGTTTTCTTTTTTTTTAATTGAAGTATAGTTGATTTATAATGTTACAGGTAGATAGCAAGGTGATTCAGTTATATACATATCTATACATTCTTTTTCTGATTCTTTTCCATTGTGTAGTTCTCTGTGCTATACAATAGGGCCTTGTTATTTATCTCTTTTGTATATAGCAGTATGTATCTATTAATCCCAAACTCCCAATTAATTCCTTTCCCCCTTGATAACCATAATTTTGTTTTCTGTATATCTGAGCTTCTGCTGTTTTCATTTCAGCATCATTTCCTTCATATTTTCTGGGCTGCCAGAGAGGTCTCATCATTCTTGTTTTTAATTCCCGAGGAGTGTCGATAAAGCTCTCTAACCTTGGCCCTTTCGTGTGTACCTTGAACTTGTGCTGTGCCCGCTGTTATAATGCCACTGTGGGCACTGTGGTTGTGGCCTTCGCTGGCTTCTCTCGCTGGTAATTCCCAGAGCTCCCACGGAGGCTCCATTGTCAGCTGCCACCACCGTAGCTTTTGTTTGTTTTATTTTCTTTTAAAATTTCTTACTACCAATGCCCGTTCATTGTACAAAAATTATGAAGTACAGCTTTGCTATAAGGGGAAAAATCACCCATAATCACTTTCCCCCGGAGAGTGTCACTCTGGGTACACATTCTTCTGGCTCCTTTTCCACACATGTGCACTGGGTATGGTAGATAACTTTTCTCTACACAGATGGTATTTGTGTATCTTCTGGCCTGCTTTCCTCACCTAATAATATGACCACATTTCTGCATTTTTTCCCCCTATGATACCATTCCTGTTAATTGCAAGTAAGCCATTGTGTGGACATACCATAATTAGTTTAACTGGTCCCCAGCTGATGGAGACTTGAGTTGTCTTTAATTTTTGAGTATTATAAATAACACAGCAGTGGACATCTCAGTGTATCATCCCTAGTGGCTTTTTGGAGTCACTTTAAAAAAGAGTTTCCACTCCATATCTTGTAATAACTTATAATGGAAAAGAATCTGAAAAAGAATACACATACAAATATATATATAATGGAATCACTTTGCTGTACACTTGAAACTAACACAACATTGTAAATTCACTATGCTTCAATTTAAAAAAAACCCAGATATCAAAAAAAGATAGGATGGTAAAATGACTAAACTTATTATAGCTGCTGCAACTTACATATAAAAAAACACAAACATTTTGACAACTTTAGGCTAAGAACCGTCCCCACCCCTGGAAATGAATTTTTGGCACCTTACTTCTTGTCTTTGTTAATATTCATTTGCTCCTATAGTGTAGTGAAGTCGCTCAGTCATGTCTGACTCTTTGTGACCCCATGGACTATATAGCCTACCAGGCTCCTCCCTCTATGGGATTCTCCAGGCAAGAGTACTGGAGTGGGTTGCCATTTCCTTCTCCATTTGCTCCTATGGTATGTATTATTTATCCATACATAGATAATAACTAACATACATACCAAAGAACTTGGTTCTAAGTCCCTGTCATCTGTGACTGGGAGCAGTGTCTGGCACTTAAGCAGATTAAATTTGCTTAATCTGTGAGCAAGGATGAGGTTTTCAGCTCCACCCAGATAACTGTCTTAGGCAACAGCAGCTGACTTCATACCAGCTGGCTTTCCACCTTAGCCTTGATAGCTAACGATCCTCGGTTCATTTCAGTTCAGTTCAGTCGCTTAGTCGTGTCTTGACTCTTTGCAACCCCATGGACTGCAGCACACCAAGCCTCCCTGTCCATCACCAACTCGCGGAGTTTATTCAAACTTATGTCCATCAAGTCAGTGATGCCATCCAACTGTCTCATCCTCTGTTGTCTCCTTCTCCTTCTTCCCTCAATCTTTCCCAGCATCAGGGTCTTTTCCAGTGAGTCAGTTCCTCACATCAGGTGGCCAAAGTATTGTAGTTTGAGCTTCAACATCAGTACTTCCAATGAATATTCAGGGCTGATTTCCTTAAGGATGGACTAGTTGGATCTCCTTGCAGTCCAAGGGACTCTCAACAGTCTTCTCCAACACCACAGTTCAAAAGCACCAATTCTTCGGCACTCAGCTTTCTTTATAGTCCAATTCTCACATCCATACATGGCTACTGGAAAAACCATAGCCTTGACTAGACGGACCTTTGTTGGCAAAGTAATGTCTCTGATTTTTAAGAAGCTGTCTAGATTGGTCATAACTTTTCTTCCAAGGAGCAAGCGTCTTTTAATTTCATGGCTGCAGTCACCATCTGCAGTGATTTTGGAGCCCAAATAAATAAAGTCTGACACTGTTTCCACTGTCTCCGCATCTATTTGCCATGATGGGACCAGATGCCATGATCTTAGTTTTATGAATGTTGAGTTTTAAGCCAACTTTTTCACTCTCCTCTTTCACTTTCATCAAGAGGCTCTTTAGTTCTTCACTTTCTGCCATAAGGGTGGTGTTATCTGCATATCTGAGGTTATTGATATTTCTCCTGGCAATCTTCATTCCATCTTGTGCTTCATCTGACCCAGCATTTCTCATGATGTACTCTGCATATAAGTTAAATAAGCAGGGTGACAATATACAGCCTTGACGTACTCCTTTCCCTATTTGGAATCAGTCTGTTGTTCCATGTCCAGTGCTAACTGTTGCTTCTTGACCTGCATATAGGTTTCTCAAGAGGCAGGTCAGGTGGTCTGGTATTCCCATCTCTTTCAGAATATTCCAGTTTATTGTGATCCACAGAGTCAAAGGCTTTGGCATAGTCAATAAAGCAGAAATAGATGTTTTTTTGGAACTCTCTTGCTTTTTCGATGATCCAGTGGATGTTGACAATTTGATCTCTGGTTCCTCTGCATTTTCTAAAACCAGCTTGAACATCTGGAAGTTCATGGTTCACGTATTGCTAAAGCCTGGCTTGAATTTTGAGCATTACTTTGATGAGTGCAGTTGTGCAGTAGTTTGAGCATTCTTTGGCATTGCCTTTCTTTGGGATTGGAATGAAACTGACCTTTTCCAGTCTTCTGGCTACTGCTGAGTTTTCCAAATTTGCTGGCCTATTGAGTGCAGCATTTTCACAGCATCATCTTTCAGGATTTGAAAGAGCTCAACTGGAATTCATCACCTCCACTAGCTTTGTTCGTAGTGATGCTTTCTAAGGCCCACTTGACTTCACATTCCAGGATATCTGGCTCTAGGTGAGTGATCACACCATCATGATTATCTCAGACATGACCTTTTTTGAACAGTTCTTCTGTGTGTTCTTGCCACTTCTTCTTAATATCTTCTGCTTCTGTTAGGTCCATACGATTTCTGTCCTTTATTGAGCCCATCTATGCATGAAATGTTCACAGAGTAGACCCAATTTTACTTCCCTGGATAGTTAGGGGAGAAATCATTGTTGGGCTCCCTGGGATTCCTCTTAAGCAGCTGCAGGAGATGTGATAATGAGATTGGCCCTCCTCTGAAGTGGTTAGATTTGAAAAGTCAGGAAGGCATTTCCTGCACATGTCAAGCATTTTAATTAGCTCCTTCTTAACCAAATCTGAGTTCATCAAAGATTGGACAAACTACCTGATGTTTTCCTATGTTGATGAAAGACATGTGCTATTTGTGTATAAAGCAAAAGGCATGCTATTTTAAAAAAGGGGTGGGAGAGGGGGACTTCCCTGGTGGTCCAGTAGCTAAGACTCCATGCTCCCAGCGCAGGGGGCCTGGGTTTGATCCCCAGCCCAGGAACTAGATTCCACATGTTTCAACTAAAGCCCAGCATAGCCATATCAATAAAAATAAAACATAAATATTTTAAAGGAAAGATATAAATTCTCCTTGGGGGGTTTGTTTTCACCATTCCCTTGATTTTCATTATGCAGAGGACGGCACTTTATCCCCTGCAAGCCCATTTTTGGCACTTCAGAGTTCCTAGAAAGGAGTCTGGTTAATAGCAAGTATTCCTGGATGAGAAATTGGGCGAAAGGATCTGTAGCAAACTAGAAATTCAAAGTCTACATTTTTCAGGAATGAGCAAGAAGAGCTCATCAGTGTCTAGCCCCGTGGCTTTCTTTCTGATCAGTCGATGGGTTGGGGATTGGACCAGGGCTTAGCAAGCTGCTTCCCTCCTCTGGCTCCCCTCCTGTCTTTTTCCTGCCCGCCACCTGGCTCTCTGTGGTCTAGGAGGTGGAATGGTATGTTTTTAAGTGGTTGAAAAGCAAATCAAGATGAAAATGGAAAGGAAATTCATGTTTTTTCATCCATAAAGTTTTATGGGAACTTCGTCGCACCCATTTGTTTGTATATCATCAGTGGATGCTTTCAAACTGCAAGGACAGAATTGAGTCCTTGAGACAGAGACCATTTGACCCACAAAAGTGAACATGTTGACTGGCTGACCGTTTACAGAAAGGTTGCCTGCCAGTCCCTGGACTGGACAATTAAAGACAAAAAGGATGTATTATGGGTGGATCTTACTCGTTTGTGTCTAGTGTGCATTCGTGTCAGTGGCTGTTAGTGGTATAAATGGGTTTCCACGTGGTGCTAGAAGTAAAGAACCCACCTGCCAATACAGAAGGCGTAAGAGACTTGGGTTCAGTCCCTGGGTCTGGAAAATTCCCTGGAGGAGGAAATGGCAACCCATTACAATATTCTTGCTTGGAGAATCCCCATGGACAGAGGAGCCTGGCGGGCTACAGTCCATGGGGCTACAAAGAGTCGGACATGACAGAAGTGACTTTGCACACATGGGCCACAAGAGTTGACTGTGCTGGAAAGGTTGTAGAAGTTATTTTAGGGGGAGTGAAGCATGGTGCATTTAGTTAGAGTTTATTGTGTGAGTCAGAAAAAGATGGTAACGAAGGTTGCAGTGGAAAGCAGGGTGGAGATCTGGCTGAGCCCTTGGCTCCGGCACTGACAGACTGTGCCTCGGGGCTGCATCTCGACTTCTCTTTGCCCACATCCTTGTCTGTGATACAGAGACAGCAAAAGGAGAGCTCTGACACGTATCTGTGACCTGCCTGATGTGGGGCAGGCACTCAGTGAAATGATGTGGTCATTTCATTAAGGCCAGTACACTTTAAGTAATCATTTAAATATTTATGTATTAATTTGGTTTTCATTACTGCAAGCGGTCTTTTCTCTAGCTGAGGGGAGTGGGCATCACATTGTGGTAACTTCTCTTACTGGCTCTAGACACTTGACCTTCAGTAGCTGTGGCATAAAGGCTTGCCCCACGGCATGTAGAATCTTCCCAGACCAGAGATCAAACCATTGTCCCCAAAACTAGTAGGCAGATTCTTAACCACCAGGGAAGTCCAGTTCATTTATTAAAAGACATCCTCAACAGGGTTTTGAGAGGCTTAATTGAGATGAGGTCTTTGCCTTCTCTCCCTGCCATAACGAAATGTCACAGATTGAATGGCGTCAACAACAGACACTTCTTTTCTCATAGCTTTTGGAGACTGCAGGTCCAAGACCAAGATGTCAGCAGTGTTATTCCCAGTGAGGCCTTCTTCCTCAGCTTGCAGATTGCCACATTCTTGCTGTATCCTCACACGGTCTTTCCTCTATATGTGCTTCTTATAAGGGCACCAGCCGTATTAGATCAGGGGCCCACCTTTATGACCTCTTAATGTTCTCTCTTTAAAGGGTTTGTCTCCACATACAGTTCAATTCAGATTTACAGCTTTAACATGAATTTGGACAGGGGCACAATTCAGTCCATAATAGATGGTTAAGGGTCTGGGCTGTAGTAGATACTCAACAGCTATTAGTTCATCTACTTGGCTAATAGTATGCTTTGAGGCATTTAAAAAAAAAATTTTTTTTTTTTAAGAATTTTTTTATTGGGTTTGTTTTTCTGGTGTGTTGATCAACAACCCAATCAAAAAAAAAGGGTAGAAGTGTACTTAACAGACTTTGCTCCAAAAGAGACATCCAGATGGCTAATAAATACATGGAAAAAAATGCTCAATATTGCTTATTATTAGAGAAATGCAAATCAAAACCACAGTGAGGTTATCACCTCACACTTAACATGAGCACGGGCCTCGGAACTTGTGGGGCACAGGCTCAGCTGCTCTACAGTGTGTGGGATCCTCCTGGATCAGGGATCAAACTCATGTCTCCTGCATTGGCAGACAGACTTTACCCCTGAACCACCGGGGAAGCATAGCACATTTATTACCTCACAGTTCTGGAGGTTCGGTTCAGTTCAGTTCATTCGCTCAGTCGTGGCCGACTCTTTGTGACCCCATGAACTAAAACACACCAGGCCTCCCTGTCCATCATCAACTCCCAGAGTTTATTCAAACTCATGTCCATCGAGTCGGTGATGCCATCCATCTCATCCTCTGTCGTCCCCTTCTCCTCCTGCCCTCAATCTTTCCCAGCATCAGAGTCTTTTCAAATGAGTCATCTCTTCGTATCAGGTGGCCAAAGTGTTGGAGTTTCAGCTTCAACATCAGTCCTTCCAATGACTATTCAGGACTGATTTCCTTTAGGATGGACTGGTTGGATCTCCTTATAGTCCAAGGGACTATCAAGAGTCTTCTCCAAAACCACAGTTCAAAAGCATCAATTCTTTGGCGCTCAGCTTTCTTTATAGTCCAACTCTCACATCCATACATGACCACTGGAAAAACCATAGCCTTGACTAGACGTACCTTTGTTGGCAAAGGGATGTCAAAAGACGCAAGTGATGTTAAAAGATGCATACAGCTTTTTAATATGCTGTCTAGGTTGGTCATAACTTTTCTTGCGAGGAGTATGCGTCTTTTAATTTCATGGCTGCAGTCACCATCTGCAGTGATTTTGGAGCCCCCCAAAATAAAGTCAGTCACTGTTTCCACTGTTTCCCCATCTATTTGCCATGAAGTGATGGGACCGGATGCCATGATTTTAGTTTTCTGAATGTTGTTAGAAGTCCAAAATGAATCTCGCTGGGCTAAAACCAAGGTGTTGGCAGAGCTGGTTCTTTCTGGAGGCTGTAGGGGAGAATCTGTTTCCCTTCCTTTTCCAGCTTCTAGAGGCTCTCTGCATCCTTCCTTATGGCCCCTTCCCCTGTCATCCCAGCCAGCAGGGGCTGGTCTGATCTTTCTCATGATGCCTTCTCTCTCATTCTGACTCTTCTCCTTCCCTCTTCCCCATTTAAGATGGTTGTGGCTACACCAGGAACATCTTTCCATCTTAAGGTCAGCAGTCGCAACCTTCCTTTCAGGCATGTGTGCAAAGTCACTTCAGTTGTGTCAAATTCTTTGCAACCCCATGGACTGTAGCCCACCAGGCTCCTCTGTCCATGAGATTCTCCAGGCAAGAATACTGGAGTGGGTTGCCATTCCCTCCTCCTCCTCTATTCCCTCCTCATCTTCCCAACCCCAGGGACTGAACCTGCGTCTCTCATGTCTTCCTGCATCGGCAGGCGGGTTCTTTACCACTAGCACCACCTGGGAAGCCCCGTTCCTTCCATCTGCAATCTTAATTCTCCCTGGACATCAAACACTATGTACAGGTTCCAGGGATTAGGACAGGGCTGTCTTGGGGGCTGGCTTCCCAGGTGGCTCAGCGGTAGAGAATCTGCCTGCCAGTGGAAGAGACACAGGTTCAGTCCCTAGGGCGGCAAGATCCTCTGGAGGAGGAAAGGGCAACCCATTCCAGTATTCTTGCCTGGGAAATTCCATGGACAGAGGCGTTACCGTCCATGGGTTTGGTAAAAGATTCAGACAGGACACACCACATCAAATCTATGGGGGCCTGAGGCATGGGGTGTTACTCTTGTCCGACAGTAAAAATTTTTGGTTTTGCAGACAACACCGTCTCTTAACTACGCAACTTGCATTTGCCACACACAAAACCACACAAACACATGGGCCTGGGTGAGTGGTTTCTTCTTTCCCTTTTTTTTGTCTTAAACTCATGGAAAATTTCAAATGCACACAGAAGTAGACCAGTGCAGAGATTCCATGTACCCATCAGGGGATGATTTTTAAGTCTTTCTTATATTTTGGTGTACTTGACTAATTGTCTATACTGCAAATATCTATTACTCATGTAATCAGGAAAGAAAAGAAAAACCACAAAGAAGTAAACATCCAAGCATCCAGGAAACATGAGGAAAACCAACACTGCGTTTTGAGGTTAAAAAGGAAAAAGATGCAAATAGACCTTATTAGAACCTCCATCCTTTTCTGCAATCAGCCGTGAGCCTGAGTGGTAGGCAGAGATCAGGACGTTCTCAGGGCAAGTGAGATCTCAAATCATATAGGCTTGGGTAGGTCAGACCCTTCCAATAGAACCTGCTTGCACTTGTCTCCTGACCTTTCCCCCTTAAAGTTGCATTGAGATAAGAGGTTCTTGTCTGGGCCATCTGATGCAATAATACAGTTCTGCTTTAAGGCAAGTAGACTA
>SJYV01022194.1:1170402-1221446 GCA_006410875.1 Neotragus pygmaeus | reverse complement strand
TCTGACTGATTCTTTCCTCGGTGTTCAGTAGTTTCTCACGTGATGTGTCTACTACAGTTAAAGACGTAAGTGGAACCTCTTGAGAATGCTGGAGCTTTCTGTCTGCGTTACCGTTTCCTGTCTGGTACTCTGTCCTGAGAAGTCTGCTGCGCTGGCATCCCCAGCTCTTACCTCTGTCTCGGTCATGACAGCTCCTGGCTCCCCCGGGCTCCTTTTCAGACAGCAAGCTGGAGCAGTCATGGAATGCACCTGTTTCGCCTTCCTCGATCAGTGTCAGTGTCTGAAAGCTGTTGCCTCTGGGTGTGGGGGCGAAGGGAGATAAATGCAGTCTGTGTTTTTCCATTTTTGGCCAGAAGGGGAACTTCTCTCTGATTGTTCTAATGATTTCTAAATCCATTTCAATTTATAAAATGATCTAGTATATGTTTTTTAGCCAATGCTGGAGACCTGAGTTCCATCCCTGGGGTGGGAAGATCCTCTGGAGAAACGGATGGTACCCACTCCAGTGTTCTTGCCTGGAGAATACCACTGTCAGAGGATCCTTGCAGGCTCGAGGTCCATGGGGTCGTGAAGAGTCGGACACAGCTGAGTGACTTTCAGATGTCACCTCTCCCTCCTTTGTCCACTGGTTTCAGCTGTATTCATTTTCTGTTCCCGGCTCAGGTTTGCTGTACTCCTGCTGCTCGGTCTGCCTCGGCCCAGATATTCCTTCCCTGTGGCAGGACTCATCATCCTGATGCCTCCCACCATTCTCTGTGTTATCCTGCATATTCATGAGCAATTATCCTTACCTAAAATGATCTTACCGATTTATATTATTGTTTCTCCTTTTCTCTCCCTTTCTTTATCTGTTTACTTTAGTACATCCATTTGGACCAGGTCCCTGTCATCTTATATTCAGTGTGATTCTTTGGCACATAATATATATGCAGTAAATAATTCGATATATAAATGAATGAGTAATTTTATCTGTCTCTCATATAACTCCAGAAGTAGTCATTAACATTTCATTGCTGAGGCAGCTTGTTCATCCATCTAGTAACTAGTGCAGCTCAGCTGTGAACCATACTTTTATGATGCTGAAGGACAGCATCCTCTTTTTTATGGTAGCAATCACTCTTGTGCGTTTGGTGTAGGTTCCCCCTGTACTTGAAGTTGCTTTTAGCCCTGGTTTCTGTATGCTTCATCACTGGAGCAAATTTATTTTTAATATTTAAAGATTGACTTGAGTTAATGATAAATACAGATTACTTAGTATGTTTATGGAGGAGCTTAAATTATTGAGCTGTTGAATTTAAAATTTATTTTGGGGAATTTTGTCAAGTTGCTACTTTTTCTACTTTAGTGTTTTAAATCTTCTAAATAGACAACTAGAAAGTGTGGCATTTGAGTCCATAATAAGAATTATGGTTGTTTTTTGGTATAGAAAGATGACTGTTTCGTGATAGACCATCTATGTACTATTGAAATTTTGTGGCACAATCCACTTAATGTGTTTCATTTGCAAAAACAAAAGAAAGCATCATTATAGTCACATACTAATTACTAGCCATGAATCATTCATTTGAAAGAAAGTCTAAAGGATTTTGTAGTTATAAGCGAAAAGGTCTTTTATGAGTGCTTACTTTGCAGACAGCGTTGTTTTAAGGTTGATTTTTAGATTTGAGTATTATCTAGTGCCTGAGAATCATTTCCTGTATTCTGCAAATCTCATTATATAGGTCTAGATACTGTCTTCTAAGACCGTTTTGAAAACATAGTGGAAAATGGGAGACTGAACTTACGGAACTAAGTTAGTATAGAGTTAGGCAATTTTATTGTTCTGGTGGCTTAGGGTATGATTACAATAGATATTGACTTGTTTATTTTATACCTTATTCTTGAAGCCATCTGGAAAGTTCTATAAACATACATTTTTAGTGAAGTTGAGTGAATACTATAGCCAATATTCTATATTTAATGGCTGTCCCCTTTAACACATAGGTGAGCATTTGATGAAAATAGATTGTATCCATACTATTTATATAGTCTTAAATCACCTTCATATAAATAACATTATATAAGAAAGTATTGTAACTTTACATTTGAAAAACTGATGGACATCACCTTAGCTAAATGTTATGTATTATATTATTATATGTACATATATATTTTTCCTTTAGTATACATATATATGAAGAGGAAGAGAGAAAATATGATGAAGCAAATGATACAAAATGGAAACACTTGGTTAATCTAGGTATTTTTGAAACTAAACTTGTAATAAAAGCATTTTAAAATTCCATTTGCAGTAATAAAACCATAAAATACTGAGGAACACATTTTTAAACATCTGGGGGGGCTCGCGGGACACTGGGCTGTGCATATGCGGGGCTCGCGGGACACTGGGCTGTGCATATGCGGGGCTAGGCTTGCGACCTGGCACCCGCTGCACAGCGAGAGTAGAGCAGAGATCCCAGGGCTCCATCGTTCCTGGGCATCACGGGAGTTCTGGCCCTGCCCGAGTAGAGATGACTCCCACTAACATGCTTGGCATTCGCTCAAACAACTAGTAAGGTTGTACCTCAGGAAACATGACCAACATCCTCAAGGAGTACCCACACTTCAGTTCAGTTCAGTCGCTCAGTCGTGTCCGACACTTTGCAACCCCATGAATCGCAGCACGCCAGGCCTCCCTGTCCATCACCAACTCCCGGAGTTCACTCAGATTCACGTTCATCGAGTCAGCGATGCCATCCAGCCATCTCATCCTCGGTCGTCCCCTTCTCCTCCTGCCCCCAATCCCTCCCAGCATCAGAGTCTTTTCCAATGACTCAGCTGTTCACATGAGGTGGCCAAAGTACTGGAGTTTCAGCTTCAGCATCATTCCTTCCAAAGANCTTTTTTTTTTCGCCAGTTCCTCACCTATTCTTCCAAAACTCCTTCATGCAAATACAAGCAAATATTTCCCCCCTTTTGTTCAGCCCTCACATCTTTTTGCTCAGCAACATGTGTGGGAGATCTTTCTATGCAAGTGCCAAGAACTTCCTTTTTTTTTTCCCCACATTTGTCTAACATGCCATCTTATGGATGTG
Source organism: Neotragus pygmaeus (assembly GCA_006410875.1). Classification (NCBI taxonomy): domain Eukaryota; kingdom Metazoa; phylum Chordata; class Mammalia; order Artiodactyla; family Bovidae; genus Neotragus; species Neotragus pygmaeus. The sequence goes on along the minus strand of SJYV01022194.1, from coordinate 1,218,372 downwards.
ACTTAAGCCCCTGTTGATGGGTTCTTGCGTGTTTGCTCCAACTTAAAAAAAATAAATATGTATTTACCTAGCTGTGTAGGGTCCTAGATGCAGAATGTGGGACCTTTCATTGCAAACCATGGATTCTCCAGTTGCTTCGTGGCATGTGAAATCCTGGTTCCCCGACCAGAGATGGAACTTGCAACCCCAGGGCTACAAGGCAGGCTCTCAGCCACTGGACCACCAAGGAAATCCCTGTCTCAACTTTTTGCTATTACAAGAATATCACAATGAGTGTACGCTCGTTCGCTCAGTCCTCAGTCGTGTCTGACTCTTTGAGACCCTATGGACTGTAGTCCACCAGGCTCCTCTGTCTATGGGATTTCCCAGGCAAGAACACTGGAGTGTGTTGCCATTTCCTCCTACAGGGGATCTTCCCCACACAGGGATCAAACCATGTCTTCTGCATTGGTAGGCAGATTCTTTACCACTGAGCCACCTGGGAAGCCCATTACAATGAGCAACCTTGTACATAGACTTGGGCATTTAGTGTGCACACAGGTATATATAAAGTATAAACTCCCAGGAACTCCCTGGCAGTCCAGTGATTAAGACTCAGTCCAGTGATTAAGGCACTTTCACTGCCGAGGGCCTGGATTTGATCTCTAGTCAGGGAACTAAGATCCCACAAGCCATGTGGTATGGCCACAATAATAATAATTTTTAAAGAGTCCTAGCAGTGGGATTACTGGGTAAAAGGGTAAATGCATCTGTCCTTCTGGTAGATATCGCCAATTGTCCTCCATAGTTGTACCAATAGGCATCCCTGCCTATGAACGGGAACAGACTTGCATAGCATAGCATACAAATGCCGTGAAATAGCAGTATAGCATACAAGTGATAATATCATATTTTTTTTTTTACAATCCAGTAGATACAAATGATAGCTTGTTTAAATTTACATCTCTTATTTTGATTACTGTTAGGCATCTTTTCAAATGTTTGAAAGCCATTTGAATTTTATTTGCTCTGAACTACATTGATTTTTCTGTTAAGTTGTTCTTTATCCTTATCAACTTTTGGAAGCTCTTTATATATGAGAGACATTGGGCCTCTGTAATATCAGTTGCAAATATTTTTCCTAGCTGGTCAATGGCCCTTTGACTTTTTACTTAGTTGTTTTAGCCATGCACATTGCTTATTTTTTTTTAATGTAATCATATGTATCAGTATATTTTCATGGCTTCTGGATTTTGAATCTTGATTGTTCTAATCCTCATGCCAAGAGCATAAAGGCATTTACGAATGTATTCTTCTAGAACACTTATGGCTTTGATTTTTTTTTTAAATTCTTGATTGATTTAGAGTTTATGTTGATATATAGTATAAATCGTGGATCTATCTTTTTAAAAATAAATCACCACCCAGTTATCCCAATGTCTCTATTGAAATATCCCCATTCTTCTCCTTAGTTGAGAGACCAGTTCCATCATGAACTAAATTCTGATATGTGTTTACATCTATTTTCAGATCTTCAGATCTGTACCCTTGATCTGATTATATGCCAGTATAACTCTGTTTCTATTTGAGGCTTTATAGTGATTTCATATCTGGAGTGCCCTTCTTTATTCTCTTCTTTTTCAGATTTTTATTTCCTGGGTCTTCTTACTTATTTTTTCACTGGAACTTTAAGTTCCAGTGAAGTGAAGTTAATCTCCAGATTAAGTTAATCTCTTGGTTCTTTTAAAATTGATATCTCACTAAGTTTATAAAATAACTTAGAGAAAATTGACAGCTTTCTTCCCTTCAAAAATATAACATGTGTTTCCATTTTATTTTTCTTCTGTGTCCTTCAATATTATTTAAAATTTTTTCTCAGATCAGCTTATCTTAGATTTTGAAATTTTTGTTGTTATTGAAAATTGGGTATTTTCTTTGATTGTTTGTTATATTAGGAAACTGAATTTTTGCATATTAATTTTGACATGTGCTTCTTATATTGCTATTAACTATTGGTATTCAGTCCAAATTCTTCTATTGTTTATAATAGTTTTTCATTGGATTCTCTTGAGTATGGTCCTATGTTCTTCAGTTTTTATCCCTTTAATTTCTTTCTCTTATTTAATGGCATTGGCTAATTAATACTGCACAAAAGTTGTAGTAGTGCACATGATGCTTTTGTTCCCAAATTTAATAGAAAGCTTCTCATATCTCCTTATTAACATAATGGTCTTTGGAGAATATTGATAGATATAGACATCAATACATAGATAAAAATATAATGTTAAAGAAGTATCTATGGGTTCCTATTTTATTGTCTTCTAAAAATTAAAATGTATATTCATGCTTCTCAAATGCTTTTTCAGTATATAAGAGGACAATCATAAAATTTTCTGCATGAAGAAATGGTGGATTATAATAGTTACTCTCTTAATGTTGATCCATCCTTTCACTTCTGGAGTTCTGTCCTCGAATTTTCATTCATAAGGAAGATTAGTCTGAGTTTTCCTTTTGTATGTTATCTCTGTCAAATTTTGCAATTACTGTTACTCCCATTTAAATTAACCTGGGAATTTTCATCTTTTATATGACTCTGGAATAATTTGAATAGTGTCTGTTCTTCAAATGTTTGGTATGATTCCTGGAAAATTTATTTTTATACCAGAATAATAGGTTATCAGTCTATGAGCATAAAGCCAAGTGTTTTGTTTTTAGATATAGTTTATTCAATGTTAATAAGCTCTACTAAAATAAAATTTATTGAATTAAAAAAATAATTATCAATACTTATGTTTATTCTTAGTTTAGTACTGTTCATTGTGGACGATTAGTAAAATATAAATTGATATGCAAATGAATGCAAAGAGCTCAATTAGGTAAGGTGAAAAAGAAATCTTAATTGGAACATCATTATCTATTAACTTAATGGTCCTCGATAGACATTTCCACATACATAGGATGCTTCCCTCTGCCATCCAATGCAAGAGAATCGGGTTCTATCCCTGGGTCAGGAAGATTCCCTGGAAGAGGAAATGACAACCCACTCTAGTATTCTTGCCTGGAGAATCCCATGGACAGAGGAGCCTGGCAGGCCACCGTCCGTGGAGTGGCAAAAAAGTTGGACACGACTTAGCGACGAAACAACAAAAGGACATTTATGGATCAGATTCTAATGCCAGATAAGCCATTAATTTACTGCATATAGTTGATCAAGTGGTTTTTCCTCTCCAGAAGTATAGAAAGAGGACAGCAATGGACTCGCAGGTAAAGCCTAACGTGCTGGGAGCGAGGAATGAGAATAGATGCTATCCTTGGTCCTGAAACACGATTTTGCGCTGTTCTAAACCCAAACATTTGCCTGGAAAATCCCACGGACGGAGGAGCCTGGTAGGCTGCAGTCCATGAGGTCGCTAAGAGTCGAACACGATTGAGCACCTTCACTTTCACTTTTCCTTTCATGCATTGGAGAAGGAACTGGCAACCCACTCCAGTGTTCTTGCCTGGAGAATCCCAGGGACGGTGGAGCCTGGTGGGCTGCCATCTATGGGGTCGCACAGAGTCGGACACGACTGAAGCGACTTAGCAGCAGCAAACCCAAACATGGTTATGCATGTTGTAATTGATCTTCATTGTATTTGTTTTGTGTTCCATCTTGATTTAAATCGTATATCTTCATATTCATAACTGGCACTCCTCTGGTAAATTTGGTAAAGGAGGGCAGTTTTTTGCTCTTAGTTCAATGTGTGCCTCTAATTCAAGCAGATCAAAAGTTCCCAATATGGATGAGGGTCAGAATGCTGTGAGTAGCTTGAAAAAATGAACGTTATAAGGTTCTGTCTTCAGATATTTTAATTTATGAAATCTGGAGTGTGGAGCCAGGTATCTGTACTTTTAAAAATAACCAGAAATACTGATGATCAGTCCTATTTAAGAACAAGATCAAAAGGTCTTTAAGGGCAAGAATGTTCCTGAATTCTATATGCGATACTGCCTCAGTGAATGAGATCAGTGAGGGTTCATTTCTAAACTACTTATCATCAATATGTTTGTAACACTATTACCTTGTACACATAGGCTTTGCAGAGTGTACTTTCAGGACTTTAAATAACAAACATAACAGTTTATGTCCCTTCTACTAACACAGAAACTGGCTGGTGTCAAGTAGGCAAACCATTGTTGCTACCTGGAAATAAGAGTTTTTGGAGATCCTTCTTATGTTCCAGACCTTTCTTGGAGTACACTGGTCTGCTCTGAGGAGGGCTGTTAGACAAACTCAGTTGAGATTCAAAGTCTTCACACAGCTGTGTAAGATCTTAACAAAGAAAGGAAATTCATGTTATTCTGACATGTTAGTTCATCCCTTCACCACTGAAAAAGACTTTATATGAGTGGATGTATCATATGGCTCTCTAGGCATGACTTGAGACATAATAGCAAGATAACACCCCATTCATCCTGTATGGACAAGTGCCTTTATCACATATGAAAGCTGCCAAATCCATCATAGAGAGATGTTATCTGGAAGTCTGAATGTGTATCCATTCAATATAAGTCTCCACTTTCAGTATCTCAATAGCATTTTGTTTTTATTTCTTCTATGGTACATAGCACATTCTTTTAGTACACTTTTCTGTGGCGTAAATATTCCCACCATGGACAATTTTAAGCTACCAATATGATGTCACTAAATGGAGAGTTGGGGAGACATGCATCATAACATATCATTTTAGAGTAATTCCATCATGCAGACGGAGAAGGCAATGGGCACCCCACTCTAGTACTCTTGCCTGGAAAATCCCATGGACAGAGGAGCCTGGTAGGCTGCAGTCCATGGGGATGCTAAGAGTTGGACATGACGGAGTGACTTCACTTTCACTTTTCCTTTTCATGCATGGGAGAAGGAAATGGCAACCCACTCCAGTGTTCTTGCCTGGAGAATCCCAGGGACGGGGGGGCCTGGTGGGCTGCCATCTATGGGGTCACACAGAGTCGGACATGACTGAAGCGACTTAGCAACAGCAGTAGCAGCATCATGCAGATACAATAGATGTAAATAACCTTGCATGCATCATCCTAAAATGTAGTATTATAAGTAACTGGGTTTTTTTATTTACTACATTTGTTTTAAATATAATTTATGGAACTGTATAACTTGATTTTTGTTTGTATAACTTGATTTTTAATAATGACTGTTTAACAACTGGCTCACAACAATCCTGAAAATTTAATAAATCTTAATAAACAGCAAGAGTCAGTTCCAATACACCACTGCAAGGCAATCATCCCCCCCAAATTTTCTTTTCTTCTGATGTGGGAAATTGCCAATTATAAGACACTGGACTCAGGCTTGTCATCAGCCAAATTTTCTCCTGTTTAGAAAGTAGGATACTTGAAGATTAAAAAAACACAGAGTTTAATGGATGTGAGAAGTCAAAGTCATGGCAAATATTTTTAATTGGAGTTTCTGAAGAGGCAGAAAAGACAGGAAGGGAGTTTTTTCCATCTTACCTGGATCTGTATCCATCATCATGCTTAGCCATTCCTTAGTTGTCAGGCTGCAAACATCCTTACCCTTCACCATCCAGGAACTGGGAACGCCCGAGAACACTGCACCACAGAATCGCTTCACTCCGATTACACAGGCATAGCCATATAGCTCTCCCTTGGCTAACACATCCAGGATTTTGACTGTGAAATCTATCTGGCATTCAGATTGGCAAAAATGGACACAAGATAATTTTTGTATTGCTTCTTCTATTTTCTTTTTCAAAGAGTCACGGTCAACATTTTCTTTAGCACATCCCAGAACTTCCCTACTTTTATCATCCACACCAATAACAAGATAGCCTCCTTCAGTGTTTGCAAATGCAGGGATATACTCTAAAATTGTGTCTTTCATATATTGTTCAATGTGTTTTGTAGCAAACTGCTTAAACTCTATGAATTGAGACTCAGGAAAAGGCATGACTTCACCACGTTCAAAATGGTCTTTTTGAAAAACACAGTACGTAGGATCCACGTCATAGAGGTCTGGATGTATAAACTTGACAATTTCACCAAAAGGTTCTTTCCCTGAGCTTTTTGCATTTGTTTTCTTGGTTTTCAGGAAATGGAATGCCTTTCCTGAATCCATGAGAAACACAGAAGTGCCGGATCTACAGTATAACGAAGAACTCAGGCTACAAATGCGGGGCTTGAAAACAGAAATGTTTTCAAGAAAAGTATCGCTGCTCCAAGACTTCACAAAAATGTAGTAACAACTCCCTTCTTGCTTTGTCTTGAAGAAAGCTTGTAGATTTGAAAACAGAATAAGTGTTCTCAAAGCGTTTTCTAAATCAAGTCCCATCTCCACGAGATTTTCATCGTTGTTTGCCATTTCCAGTTGAATCACTCCTCCTCCTGAGTTTAATAAAGCACATGCAGCCTGGCTCACTTTTATCTTCTCTTTCTCTCTCTGAACTTTCTGCAGCTTTTTTCTGTTACTTTCACCAAGAGTTACTTTTCCTACATTGATGACCAAGTCTGAGTAAGATGATTCTACCACCAAACGTGAATAATGTTTCTCCATGTTTATTCTGCAACTGAAACCATTAAAACACATATCTCATANGCTCTGTACTGACCAGCTAGAGATCAGGAGAAAGGATTAAAATTTAGTAACTGGATTTTTGGCTTGGGCAATTGAGTGATTAGCAGTACCACTTATTGGCAAAAAAAAAAAAAAATCAATGATTATTGAAGATGGGTGATTGATAAATGGAGATTCACTCTCCTATTCTCACCTTCTCGCTACCTCTGTGTATATTTGAAAAGTGTCTAAATAAGTTTTAAAATTGATTTCATCCATTAGCTGGGTGGGGGACAAACTGGTGTTCATTATATTGTTCTCTATTTTTTTCCTGTAAATTTGAAATGACTCATGACATAAAAAAGAAAACTTTTACCTCCAAAAATTTTTAAAGGAGAGTAGGGCATATGAATTTGGAGTAACAAAGTAGTTGAACTTTTAGACTATGCATTCTAACAAAACAAAGATGGCCAGGGCAGAGGGTGGATCTGAGAAATGGGAGAAAAGAAGGATAATGAATTCTAAGATTTTATGATGCCAAAAAGCTTGTATTTGGGAGTGATTGAGCAAATCAACAAAACTCAACAGTACCACAGTGAGGACAGAGCTCTTCAGACTCAGGGTTGTGTTGCAACCTAGGCAGTAATTTTTTTTTTTCTTTTTCTTGATTATATACTGAAGCATGACATTGAAATATTTCATTTATTAATTTGTTTAGCACAGGAAACATTTAATGGGCACTCACCAAGGGCACACTAACTGCTGTGAAAGACACAAAGGATATGACTATTGGAGATTTATGGTTTAGGGTCCATCAAATTACCGTGATGTGGTTTGAGTGGTATGTGGAGAAAAATTCATAGCCCTAAATGTCTATCATGGTAAGAGAGAGAATTTAAATAAAATGATTTGCATCAACATTTAAAGAATTTAGGAAAAAGAACCAGGTCACAAAAGAACAGGAATAACAGATGAACAGGCAGAAGAAAGTTGGAAAATTAAAAAGCAATTATTTTATTAATTAACAAAATTGAGAGTTATTTTTTTGTTTTGCTTTTTGCTTGATTTTTGTTTTTTAGATAAACCACTAGCATATTGTTTAGTTATTTTAAATTTTATTGAAGTATAGTTGATTTACAGTGTTGTATAAGTTTCAAGTGTAAGCAAAGTGACTCACTTATACAGATATTATTCTTTTTCAGATTCTTTTCCCATATAAAGTATTACAGAATATTGAGTAGAGTTCCCTGTGCTAAACAGTACATCCTTGTCAATAATCTATTTTATATATAGTAATGTGTGTATGTTAATCCCAAGCTCCTAGCATCTTTATTATTTAAAAAGTTCTCTGAACAAATAGAAGGGTTGTTGATACAGGTGTGGCAAGGAAACAGAATTCTGAGCAGTAAATTATTGGAAGGCCAGGTCATTCACAATCTTACTCATTTGTCTGATAGGTTCCTTGTGATATATTTTATATTTATAAATATCTTATTCTATATTTTATAACCTTTGAGGTGTTCTTGTCAGGTTATTTATACAAAATGCTATTGGAGACATTTGGACTTCCAAGTGTTCATGTTTATTCATATGGATATTTGCTCTCAAGTATTGTGTTTATATGTGTGCTCAGTTGGGTCCAATTCTTTGTGACCCCATGGACTGCAGCCAGGCTCCTCTGTCCGCGGAGTTTTCCAGGCAAGAATACTGGAGCGGGTTGCCATGTCCTACTCCAGGGGATCTTCCAAACTCAGGGAAGTGAACCCGTGTCTCCTGCATTGGCAGGCAGATTCATCACCACTGAGCCAGCTGGGAAGCCTACTAATATCAGGAATGGATATCATATCAGCAACTGCCTTCGATTATCTAGTAAGTTTGAATTATTTTATATGGCATAGAAAGCTTGAGAACTCCTAATATTTTCTTCTCCCTTTAAGACCTGAAAGAAAAGCAATAAAGGGAAATGTCTGGTAGATTTCTTTTTAAATAGGCAGAAAAACAAAATTAGTTTGATTTAAAAATTGAGGGCTCAGAAAAATCAATAACAGAACAAAAGCATCAGGGCAGTTATAACAAGAAAAAATTTAATTGCTTGGCTCCATTGTGTTTACTGGTGAGCTTTTTTAAACTTCAAAATCATATAATTTCTACATTATTAGATATAAAGTGTTTGACACATGAAAAACTATGGCTTGCTACAAAATTCAGTATTGTCATATATTTCATGAATAACATGACACTCAATAATTCTTTCACCTGTTTTTCCTTTATCTCTTATGATCTTAATGATATTACAGATGTTTTTAAACATTGTAAGCATCAGATGAAGAGTTTTGCATTCTGCTTTTATCATTAACACTTCTGTAAATCTTTGAAGTCATTATATTTCTAATTATATGTTTTAAAGACAATAAAACTTTTCATCAAGTACATATAATATTAATGAACTGGACATTTCTCTATTGTTAAACATTTCTCTTGCCCCCAATTCTTAATAATAAGCAATACTGCATTTACTTAACAGCTGTTTAGTACATCTACTATTTGCCAGTCACAGTGCTAAATCCAGAGTAGACAGTGGTGAGCAAAACAAACCTGGTCCCTGCTCTCAAGATGCTCATTGCTTACAGAAGCTCACTGTTGAATTAGTGACAGTTCAGAATGCCAGGGATGCTTAGAATGGAAACTTCCTTATATGGCAGTTGGAAGGGGGATGGGTTCAGAGAAGACTTTCTAGAAAAAGTAATATTTTGAATTAAGATCTGAAGAATGTAAATGAGGTGAAGAGTTAATTAGGTGAAGAAGGGTGGAAAAAACTTTCCAGAAGGAAGTAGGAAGGAACATGTCAGGTTCAAAGGATGGACTGTCTGAAACACTGAGATGGAGGGACAGAGGGAGGAAATGAGGCTGGACAGGTGATCAAGAGTCACCTGTACATTGGCTGGCAGGCCCCTTTAGGGATTCAGACTTTATCCTGAAGTAATGGGAAGCCATTGGAGGATTTTAAGCAGGAAGGCACAGCATCAGATGTACTGTGTGTGTGTGTGTGTGTGTGTGTGTGTGTGTATATACAATCTTTTTTTTTTTTTTTTACAAAGTTCCTTCTGGCTTCAGTGTGGAGAATGAATTGGAAGAGACTAGAGTAGTTGTGGAAGAGAACTTTGGGGGTGCTATTTCAATAGTTCAATGAGAAAAGATGGTGGCGTGTACCACTAGTGACTGTGGATATGAACAGAAATAAACAGAGTTGAGAGATATTTAGAAATAAATTGAAAGACCTGGTATTTGATGGAAACTCAAGTCCATTATTTGAACTGCTTTTCTTCCTCCCTAACCCAATAGATAGAAACCAAAACTAGCCACTCACTGCGAGTTTATGACAAATTGCTTCTCAACCTAGATTAAAACAGGGAACAACATGCAAAAACCTGCACACAGATGTTTTTAGCAGCTTTATTCATAACTTCCCAAACTTGGAAGCAGTCAACATCCTTCAGCACATGAATGAGTAAACAAACTGTGGTACACCCAGACAGTGGTATATTATCTGTGCTAAAAAGAAATGAGCCATCAAGTCAGGAAAGACAAAAAGGAAATTTACATGCATATTACAAAGTGACGGAAGACAATGTGAAAGGACATACTGTATGATTTTCACTATATGACATTCTGGAAAAGGCAAAACTGTAGAGACAGTGAAAATATCAGTGGTTGTCAGGAGTTGTGGGAAGGGAAGGATAAACAGGTGGAGAACAGAGGATTTTTGAGGCAGTGGGAATACTCTGTATAACAGTGTAGTTGTGGTTGCATGTCATGTCATTATACATTTGTCCAAACCATGGAATGTACACCAAGCATGAACCATAAAGTAAGCTATGGACTTTGAGTGATCACGATCTTTCAATGTAAGTTCATCAATTGTAACAAATGTACCACTGTGTTGCTGGGGGGTGGGTGTTGATGATAGGAAGATAATGCCAGTGTAGTGGCAAGGGATATATGGGAAATCTCTGAACTTACCTCTCAGTTTTGCTGTGAGCCATGGATTTCCATGGAAGTTCAGTGGTGGTGAAGACTCCATGCTTCCTATACCCCCGAAAGAGTTGAGTACCTGTCCTCAAAACCCTGCACATGAATAGTGTGCTTTGCTTTCATAGTAGCTTTGCTCATGATTACAAAAACTTGGAAGCAACCAAGATGTTTTTCAACTGATGAATGGGTAAACAATGTATGTAAGGAAATAAGAGCAGTCTTTTTTTTTAAGCACTATTTGTAACACCAAGTTTTGGAAGTAGCCTCCCTATCAATAATAGAATAAGGAAATAAAACATGGTAATCTTTACTGAAAAGAATGTTGTGAACCACTTTAAGAGAATAAACTAAAACACACAGAATGGCATAGATGTCAGAAACAAAATACAGAATTTAAAAAATCAAGTTGCAGGGGGGCGGTCCTAAGATGACGGAGGAACAGGATGGGGAGACCACTTTCTCCCCCACAAATTCATCAAAAGAACATTTAAACGCTAAGTAAATACCACAAAACAACTTCTGAATGCCAGCAGAGGACATCAGGCACCCAGAAAAGCAGGCCAGTGTCTTCGAAAGGAGGTAGGAAAAAATATAAAAGACAAAAAAAGAGACAAAAGAGGTAGGGACGGAGCTCCGTCCCGGGAAGGGAGTCTTAAAAAGAGAGAAGTTTCCAGACACCAGGAAACACTCTCACGGCTGAGTCTGTGGCGAGCCTTGGAAGCACAGAGGGCAACATAACAGGGAGGAAAAATAAATAAATAATCAAACCCCACAGATTACGAGCCCATTGGTAACTCCCCCGGCGGAGAAGCAGCACAGACGCCTGCACCCGCCACTAGCAAGCGGGGGCTGGGCAGGGAGGCGCGGGCTGCAGTGCTTAGAGTGAGGATCAGGCCTGAATGCCCCAAGGACAATCTGAGCGAATTAACTTGGGCTAGCAAACCAGACTGCGGGATAGCTACCGGGCGAACAGCTCTAACCTTTGACACTGCCGGGCCGGCGCACAGAACAAAGGACTGGACAGAGCTAGCCGGCTGCAGACGTCTCCCTTTTTTAGCACTTTCGTTTCAGCTCCCCGACCCTCCCCTCCTCACTATTCTACGTGTCCTTCGAGTGCGCACGCATGCGCCTGTGTGTGTGAGTGTGTGTGTGTGTGTAGATTTGGAAATTATAGTCTTGGAAGGGAAGTAGAGCCTCTGCGCGTGGGCCCAAGGGGAAGAATGGAATGGGGGAGCTTGTGAGCACCCAGGGCTGAGAAAATTGCAACCCACAAAACAAAACAGACCCTAGAGAGACGAGACCCACAGCCTCAGACAGGACTGCCCCAGGCATTATGATGTCTTGTATTTCCCAGGGCAAGACACAAACCAGAGAACCATAAAGCCCACATCCTGCTCATGATTCAGTTACTTCCTTTGACTTCTTTCTTTCCATCCTGTCAGTACTGTAAGCACAGTCTCTGGTAATTTGTCCGTATTTAATTGGGGTCTAAAAAAATCATGTTAGGGCTTTCCTCGTGGCTTAGTGGTAAAGAATCTGCCTGCCAGTGCAGAAGACACAGGTTAAATCCCTGACCCAGAAAGTTCCCACGTACCACAGAGCAACTAAACCCATGTGCCAAAACTACTGAGCCTATGTTCTAGAACCTGGGAGGTGCAACCACTGAGCCCACACTGCAACAGATAGGGACAGAATGAAGGGACAGAATGGGTGATTAAATAGTCAATTCCACTAGGGGGTTGTAAATAAAAGAATATGGGAGACTCATAAGTTGATGATTACTCAAGAAAGCAGGTGAGTTTAACCATAAAACCAAGCAGGCTTGCTTAACAATGACCTCATGCAAGAGAAGCGGGGGACGTGCCCCTAGACCACAAAACAGCGGTGGCGGGAGACCCACAGCCTGCCCAGTGAGTTCAGGACACTAATGGTCCCTAGGACATTGTCTCTGCACACATGAAAAACCAGGAATGTGTAGACCTAGCCTGACCATGCAGGGACAAGAAAACGCCCTTGCTCAACCTGGAGAACAAACTGATGATAAAAATATGACGTCTACTCAAGAAAGACAGAGAAGGTGTTCTCTCTTTCCCCACTTTTCCTTTGATTATAAAACTGTAGCCCAGTAAGTTCTCAGGGTGCGGCAATTCTTGCTCGCCCTCTTCTGAGCCTCCAAAGCGCCTATTCTAATAAATCACTTCTTATGTACCACTTTGCTCTCCCTGAACTCTTCTCTGCACTGAGAACCTAAAGGAGTGTGGTATGGGAGCTCTTCAGCGCCTCGCCTAAAATGTTTCACTGATCAGTTTCACAACTCCTGAAACCTGCGTGCCCTAGAGTCCTTGCTGTGCGGCGAAGAAAAGCCGCCACCACCGAGGAGCCTGTGCAGTGCACGGACAAGTAGAGAAAGCCCTCAGAGCACAGCCAAAAATTAAATAAATAAGTAAGTTCTAAGAGATCACCTACGAGTGCAGTGATAACAGCATATTCATATTGTAAAGATGACTGTGGCAACTGATTTCTAGGAAACACTCAGAACGTCTGTAGGTGTTGCCTATGTCTAGTAAAATATATACCTACTATCACAGGTGACTTCTTTCCTATTACAGATTGGCAAATATTTTTCAAACATCCACTTGCTGAATTATTCAAAATCATACATTCATTTGTTCCCCATCTCCAAAAAGATTAGAAAAAGCAATTTGTTAAAGTTGGGCCAGTTAATTCCCAGTGCTTTTGATAAAAGTTGGTAAACAAAATAATCAAACATTTGAACACACTTGCAAAAAATAACCTGGAAAATCCAATGAGGTCCGAGCTTCTGGGTTAATACATTTAAGTTCTTCCTGAAAACAAAAGTGTGTATGTATCATGAAAAACAAAACCCTTTTCGTAGAGATCAACCAATTGGGTACCTGACAGAAAATCCTGACAGTCACCCCTTCCCGCCAAAGCTCTAGCTCCTCCCTGATCTATCTGAGAGTTTGTTTCCAGATAGTTGGTTATCTGTCCACCCCACAATCCTCTCCACCACTGTCTCAGACCTCAGGGTGTCTGGCTGGAATCCTGCATCCCATTTCCCTGGCCTGAGCTAGAAGNCCAGTCCAAAATTTCTCATGATGTACTCTGCATATAAGTTAAATAAGCAGGGTGACACTATACAGCCTTGATGGACTCCCTTCCTGATTTGGAATCAATTTGTTGTTCCATGTCCAGTTCTAACTGTTGACTTTTGACCTGCATACAGATTTCTCAGGAGACAGGTCAGGTGGTCTGGTATTCCCACCTCTTGAAGAATGTTCCGTAGTTTGTTGTGATCCACACAGTCAAATGCTTTGGCACAGTCAATAAAACAGAAGTAAATGTTTTTCTGGACCTCTCTTGCTGTTTTGATGATCCAGTGTATGTTTGCAAATTGATCTCTGATTTCTCTGTCTTTTCTAAACCCAGCTTGAACATCTGGAAGTGTCATGTAGGGCTAACCAAGATATACGTGTCATGGTGGAGAGTTCTGACAAAACGTGGCCAACTAGAGAAGGGGATGGCAAGTCATTTCAGTATTCTTGCCTTGAGAACCTCATGAACAGTGAAAGTGAAAGTGGTCACTCAGTTGTGTCCGACTCTGCGATTCCATGAACTGTAGACTACTAGGCTTCTTTGTCAGTGGGATTTTCCAGGCAAGTGTACTGGAGTGGGTTCTCATTTCCTTCTCCAGTGGATCTTTTCAACCTAGGGATCAAACCTGGGTCCCCCGAATTTCAGGCAGATGCTTTACCCTCTGAGCCATCAGGGAAGACCCCATGAACAGTAAGAAAAGGCAGACAGATAGGANGGAGTGGGTTCTCATTTCCTTCTCCAGTGGATCTTTTCAACCTAGGGATCAAACCTGGGTCCCCCGAATTTCAGGCAGATGCTTTACCCTCTGAGCCATCAGGGAAGACCCCATGAACAGTAAGAAAAGGCAGACAGATAGGAACTGAAAGATGAACTCCCCAGGTCGGTAGGTGCCCAATATGCTACTGAAGATCAGTGGAGAAATAACTCCAAAAAGAATGAAGAGACAGAGCCAAAGCAGAAACAACACCCAGTTGTGGATGTGACTGGTAATGAAAGTAAAGTCCAGTGCTGTAAAGAGTAATATTGCGTAGGAATCTTGAATGCATGAATTAAGGCAAACTGGAAGTAGTCAAACAGGAGACGGCAAGAGAAAATATCAACGTTTTAATAATTAGAGAACTAAAATGGACTGGAATGGGTGAATTTAACTCAAATGACCATTATATCTACTACTGTGGATTCCAGTGTATAAATACATAAAACACCATTATGGATTCTATTTCTGGAAAGATGGCACACCACATAGCTCCAAAAGATCCAGAATTCAAGATAAAAAGTGTCTTTTAATTCTTTTTTAAATACATAGCTGCATTCATGAAGAAATAAGGGAACCAAGCATAGAAGAAATAGAAACCCAGAGATGTGAACAGGAAATGATACTTGAGCATGCAAGACAACATGTAGGTTCCGTAAGGATTTGGCTATTGTGGTTAATTGTGTCAGGAAACAGGGCTTTGAGGCCAGACAAATAAGGTGAAATTTGCAACTGAGTTTCCTGCTATACAGTCTTCTAAGTGACAAGATGGACTAGAAAGAATCCATTAATTAATCCAGGGAAGAAAGTTTGCCTGGCTGTGTATTCACTGAATATTGACTTGTTTGATTCTCATTCTGAGAATTGCTAATCACAAATCTGATACTAGAGATCAAAAATACTTCTCATGTGTGATTCTAGAAAGCACAATACAATCAATTAAAACAAAATGTGGGCTGTGTCACTTGCAGGATCTTAGTTACTGGACCAGGGATCAAACCTGAGCCTTGGGCTTGAAAGGGCCCAATCTTAACCACTAGACCATTAGAGAATTCCCAACATTTAATTTCCCCAATCCAAAATTACAAGACACAGAAAGAAAGAATTCAGCAAAAGGAAAGTTGGCAGGCAAACAAATATGTTAGATCCCTCAAGAAATCACACATAAATGAAATTATATTAATATTTTAAAAGCTTAAAGACATGAAAAGAAGTAATATCAGCAGAGAAAGAGACATCAAAAAATACCGGGCATACTAAGATAACTAAAGTTATTTAAAGATAATAAGTTATCTAAAAATAACTATTCTAAACACTATAATTAAAATATTGGTACTTGTATTCAGCAACCAATAGAAAAATAAATTTTTAATTATTTCTATAGTGGGAAAGCTAAAGAATTTCCTATAGCACCATGCAGAGTTAAAGAGCTGTTGCCTATGAAAGAAGAAGTTAAGAGTGATGAAGACTAACATGACATTCAGTATAAGTCTAATAGGAATTTCATTAGAGAAAATGCAAGTAATGAGAAGAGGAAATATTTAAAGAAATAATGGCTGAGAGTTTTGTAGAATTAATGAAAGGTATAAATCTTTAGATTCAGGAAAAAGAAAAGCTCCAAGGCATATTAAAGAACTTGACAAATAATGTTCATTTATACAGTGAAGAAAACAACAGAAAATTGTAGGCAACTTGAGAGTATAAATCCATTTAAGCAAAGTTTCTTTCTTTTAGATTTCAGTTATATCTTAATAATTCAACTAGTATTTAATAAATACCAAAGGATGTGCTGAACACTAAGGTGAGGAAGAGTAAAATACAGAAGATTATACTCTACAGAAAGAAACACGTAAACCAACCATAAATGTAGAGAGTGATATTTCTCTTATGAGAGAAAGTACAGGAATGAATGAACCTTATTAAATCAATTTTATCTATATCTGAACTGCTTACATGGTCCTGCTCACTCAGAACCCACAACACTGGCTGCAATAATCATGTAGGACAGAGGCAGGGATTCTGCATATCCATTAGGATATTTCAAGTGACTTTTAATTCAGAAATTGATGAAGATATCAAGAAGGTTTGAGGCTGAACCTACATGATGAACACCTATATAATACTTCGCCTGTTAGATATCAACTTTAACTCCTCCGTAAGAACCTGATGAGAATCTTAAACAAAGCACATTTTCTTGGTCAACCGCTTAATGGCTCTTAGCTCTTTCAGCAATCACTACATAAGGAGGATAATAGCACATCTGTTGGGTGCCTTTTCTTGTACCAATTGCATTTAATACTTCTTTTCCCCATTTTATTCTGAGGACTGTTATAGTCAGATAGAAAGCAGATGAAGACATCTTTTGCTATATATTTACTCAGAGTTCTCCTTAAGAGTATCCTCTACAAAAATATTTTAAGAAAACTTTGATTTGTCCCTAATATGTTCTGCAAATGCTAAGTTTTTGCCTATTATCCTGTAATGCCCATTTGCTTATTTACTTGTCTGCTTTGCTTAATACCTAATCATCTAAAAGAAGACTCTGCCAACACTGGATGTATTTATTAGCTTGCTAGTGTTGCCATAAGTGGTATCACAGACTGGACAATATGAAAAACAAATATTTATTTCTCACTGATCTAGAGGCCAGAAGTCCAAGGTCAAGGTGTCAGCAGATTTAGTTCCTCCCACGGGCACTCTCTTTAGTGTGTAGATGGCCATCTTCTCATATCAGTGTCCCCATACCATCTTTCCTCTATGCGTACACATCCCTCTTGACTCTCTGTGTGTCCAAATGTCCTCTTCTTGTAAGGATACTAATTGTAATGATTCAGATTTGATTAGGCCCCACCATAACAGCCTTGTCTTAATTTAATTGTCTTTGTAAAGGCCCTCCCTCCAAATACAGCTGTGTTCTGAAGCACTGGTTATTAGAACTTCAACCGTGTTTAGAGAGACACGGTTCACCCTATAACACTGGACATATTCACTTTCAAAATCCTCTTCACTTTACCTCTTTCACTTTTCAAAGTTTTATTGATTTTCAAATGTAATTTTTAACAGAGGTCATAGATAGGCAGACTTCAGACACTGTTGCTATGACTTCTGAAAGTAACCTCTAACTTCAAAAATGTTATAATTTTCTACTGTTTTCTTCTTCATAATTGTTGCCCCAGTGTATATGTTTACATTCAGACAACTCTGTTTTCTAAAATGTAGAGATGTCTGACTTTTATTTATTAAGCCTGAAGGTCAACATTATATTTTCCTTTCCTTTCACAAGATGCACTTAAAGAAGATGAGAAAAATAGGAAGACTCATTCTAGTGTTTATCAAGATTTATTACAAACTGGAGTAACCAAGATCACTTTACTACATTGCACTGACAAACGGATAGATTTATGCAAAAATGACCAGAATAAGGAGTCCAGAAAATACCCATAATACATATGGACACTTAAACTACAATACAACTGGTACTGTATGAGGTGTTATTAATCAATTAAATAACACTGAAAAATACCATTTTACCCCTATTTCATACTACACACAAAAATCAGGTCCAGGTATACTGTACACAATTGCATTTAGTAAAAAAGGAAAATAGTTAAGCTTCTCAAAGATAAAATAGTACAGTGAGTTGCAAAGTCAAATCCTTAGACCAAGAGAATCAGCATCATCTGGAAATTGTAAAAAAAAAATAATAATAATAATAATTAATTTTTAGGACTTTTCCCAGACCTAAAGATTTAGAAACTCTGAAGGTAGGTCCCAATGAGGGACATTTGCTTTAAAAAGCCTTCCAGATGATGCTCATGTCCACTCGACTTTGAGCACCATAGATTAAGGAAAACATCTCATAATCTTCAGGTTCAGTTCAATTCAGTTCAGTCTCTCAGTCGTGTCCGACTCTTTGCGACCCCAGGAATCGCAGCACGCCAGGCCTCCCTGTCCATAACCAACTCCCGGAGTTCACTCAAACGCACGTCCATCGAGTCAGTGATGCCATCCAGCCATCTCATCCTCTGTCATCCCCTTCTCCTCCTACCCCCAATCCCTCCCAGCATCAAAGTATTTTCCAATGAATCAACTCTTCACATGAGGTGGCCAAAGTATGGGAGTTTCAGCTTTAGCATCATTCCTTCCAAAGAACACCCAGGACTGGTCTCCTTTAAAATGAACTGGTTGGATCTACTTGCAGTCCAAGGGACTTGTAAGAGCTTTCTTCAATACCACACTTCAAAAGCATCACTTCTTCAGTGCTCAGCTTTCTTCACAGTCCAATTCTCACATTCATACATGATTACTGGAAAAATCATAGCCTTAACTAGACAGGTNTTTTGCATTTCTTTTTCTTGGGGATGGTCTTGATACCTGTCTCCTGTACAATGTCATGAACCTCTGTCCAGAGTTAATCAGGCACTCTGTCTATAAGATTTAATCCCTTAAATCTATTTCTCACTTCCACTGTATAAAGGATTTTATCTAGGTCATGTCTGAATGATCTAGTGGTTTTCCTCACTTTCTTCAATTTCAGTTTGAATTTGGCAATAAGGAGTTCATGATCTGAGCCACAGTCAGCTCTCAGTCTTATTTTGCTGACTGTATAGAGCTTCTCCATCTTTGGCTGTAAATAATATAATCAATCTGATTTTGATGTTGGCCATCTGGTGATGTCCATGTGTAGAGTCTTTTTTTTTTTTTGTGTAGTCATTTTACTGAACACAATTTATGCAATGTGGATTAACACCCTATTAGCAGCAACTCTAGGGGCTCAAATGGAAAATAATCTGCTTGTAGTGCAGATCTGGATTTGATCCCTGGGTTAGGAATATCCCCTGGAGAAGAGAATACAACCCAATCCAGTATTCTAGCCTGGAGAATCCCATGGAGAGAGGAGCCTGATGGGCTACAGTTCATGGGGTTGAAAAGAGTTGGATGAAACAGTGAATACTGGCTGCAACACTTGAAACAGGAAACCACAGAAATTAAAGTGTGACTATTATTAGAATATATCCTGTAAGAAAGCATACTTGCATGGTTATTAAAGATGTTCATGAGAACAGTTTTAAATATCTTTAAAAGATATGAATAGGACATCTTTCAACAACTAACATTTTTTAATGATGCAAAAGGCCAGTATGCAATACCACAAAATGCACCCCTGATAGGCTCGATGATATTTTAGGTTTATTAACATTTGAACCAATTACTCCCACTTTTAGTCCATTAGCTTTTGATTCTAGACTTGAGGCCTGTAGATGATATTCATTAATCTAACAGCATAAAATAAATCTTTTCCCTCTAGATCCTTCCTACTCCTTCCCACTCTTCTCAACTCCTTTCCCCAAAGGGAGTATCCTCTCCATTAAAGCTAAGTGATTCCTAACTTCCTCTGACTATGGCTATATTTCAGTAAGTGACTGACAGTAATAGCAAAATGATGTGGAGGAAGTAGGCTATCTTAGTAACCTCCTAGTTATCTAATCTATAGGACTCAGTTTCTACCACTTATGTATTCAAACAAAAGAAACAAATCAATCCATTATATAATTGCCTTTCTCTATCATCTATTTTGTTAGCCGTTACACAATGGTAAGCATTTACCCAAAGATTATATACTGTAATGGAGTGGGGTGAAGCAGTATTATTTATCATATTTCACAGGGTAACCAGTGATCCTCATTCATAAATCTATGCCATAACTATTTACAGGAATAGCATGTGATTAGTGCAGAGGAAATTTCACTTCTAATTAATCTTCATGTGTGAAGACTGGTGTTCTCATGAGGACAATGAAGTTTGCTACTTAACTTTGGGCAGAAAATGGTATTTAAAAATTTTTTTCTAGTCATTCTTCAAAAATTATATTTTGTGCTGTATAGATTTAGATGATAAAAATATTTTCTTAACATTTTGGAGAAAGTATGTTATCTTATTTCTGTATAGTCTCTTTATAAAAGATATTTTTAAAAACAATATTTCCTTTTGATAGCTTATTTTGGACTATTAATTAATTTTAATAATAACAATGCTTCTTGTAGTTATGACTAAATAAGACCATTTAAAATTTTATTGTTACAGAAAGTCAACTGATTGAATGGTTTGATTACTTTATATATGCCTAGTTACTATACTTGTCATTCAAGATACAAAGATAAATATATTGTAACACTTGCATATGATTTGATAGTTCAGCCTCATTGTGTGTGTGTGTGTGTGTGTGTGTGTGTGTGTGTTAGTTGCTCAGTCATGTCTGACTTTTTGCAACCCCACCAGACTCCTCTGTCCTTGGGATTTTCCAGTAAAGAATACTGGAGTGGGTTGCCATTCCCTTTTCCAGGGAATCTTCTTGACCCAGGGATTGAACCTGAGTCCCCTGCACTGCAGGCAGGTTGTTTACCATCTGAGCCACCAGGGAAGTACCCAGCATCATCTGGGTCCCACACAAATTCACTGCACAGTCTAAGTAATGTTGCTTTTTTATGAGCTCATATAGATCCTATGTCTTTTCATCAGACCACTTATCTCAGCCAACAATTATAAATTTGTTAACATGATTATCTAATTACCATCAGTTTTGACCCATACGTTACACGAGTACAAGACTTCACTTTTGTTACCTATTGTTCCCAGAAGTGCACAGAATAATGGCTATTTTAAAATACTCATGAAATATTTATTGAATGAATTGATGATATAGAATAATATATATGAGGGCACAAGTGTCCAATCAACTTCACCTCTAGTTAGTAGGTGTCATAAGTGTTATAATGAGCAAGAGAGCTACAAAAAATCGGTGTATATTATTTCTTTTTTGTTATTATTGTTTAAATCTGGAAAGCAAAATAAAAATAAAATGAAGTTTGCAATTAACTTAAATATCTGGCTCAGAGGTTAAAGTCTCTGCCTGCAATGCAGGAGACTTGCGTTTGATCCCTGGGTTGGGAAGATCCCCTGGAAAAGGAAATGGCAACCCACTCCAGTACTCTTGCCTGGAGAATCCCATGGACGGAGGAACCTGGTGGGCTCAGTCCACGGGGTCGCAAAGAGTTGGACACGACCAAGCGACTTCACTCACTAACTCACTTGTCCAATGAATTATGATGATTATCATTAAAACATTAGAAACTATAATTTTAAACTCATGTTTTCTTTAGAAAAAGCTTTAACTCACTTGTCCAATGAATTATGATGATTAACATTAAAAACATTAGAAACTATAATTTTAAACTCATGTTTTCTTTAGAAGAAGCTTATTCCATTTTTTCAGAAGTGGCATAAAAGAAACCCATTTTCTTGACTTTTATAATATTGATTATTCCAGCTATGGTTAATAGACAATGAGATGTGTTTGTTTCTGTGTATGTGTTCAGTTGTTCAGTCATGTCTGACTTTTTAGAACCCCATGGACTGTAGCCCTCCAGGTTTCTCTGTGCATGAAAGTTTCCAAACTGGAGTGGGTTGCCATTTCTACNAATTTAGCAGCCCCCGTTCTCTTCATCCCCCAGTTCTTCCTGCATTTTTGACTCTTTAAATTATTTGTAGAGAATTCACACACCTTCAGTTCTCCAAATGTTAATATACTGGTATCTCTTGCTTCATAAAAAACGAATTAACTGGGACTTCCCTGGTGGTTCAGTAGTTAAGAACCTGCCTTTCAGGAAATGTGGGTTTGATCCCTGGTTTGGGAACTAAGATTACACATTCTTTGGGGCAACTAAGCCTTTGCCCTGCAACTGCTGAGCACCTGGGCCACAACTAGAGAGTCCATTGCGCTGCAATGAAGGATTCCGCATGACGCAACTAAGAACCGATGCAGCCAAAAATAAACCCCAAAAACGAAAACAGAAAACTAATTAATTGTGGAATTTTTCCCCCCACCTAAAAGTACCCTGAAGCCCCCAAGGAAAGGTAAACAGAAGTAGGTAGTTGGAGCAACAGGAGGCAGAGGAAGCTTCTTCTGTTCAATCCAGGGAAAGGAGAGCTGACGACTGTCAGGTTCAGACTGGCTGCCATGGTGACCCAAGCAGTTCAGAGAGGCAGCTAAGAGCACTTTTCTAAGCCCCACCCACCTGCTCTCCCACTTCTTGGAAACCTGATGGGCTTTATCTGAAATGATAGCCAAAAGCATATATCCACGCTTTCTCCTGGACTTACACTTGGAGGGCACCCTACTCCACCTCCAAAATAAGCCAGTGAGGCGGGGGTGGGTTAGAAACACTGGAAGATGGACTTAAAACGAAGGATGCGTTGGAAGAGTAAGTTAGAGTGTTATCCTGGGAAGCCCTAAAAATTAGTTTGGCTTGAAGACTTCAGGGACTCCCTGGAGATACATTAGCAGGGATGTCACAAAATCAGTTCTGTATTTGAGGAGCACCTCTGTGACTGGGGGCTTCCCTGGTGGCTCAGGTGATAAAAGTGTTTGCTTGCAATGCGGGAGAAACGGGTTCGATCCCTGGGTCGGGAAGATCCCCTGGAGAAAGAAATGGCACCCCACTCCAGTTCTCTTGCTTGGAAAATCCCATGGATGGAGGAGTCTCGTAGGCTACAGTTCATGGGGTTGCAAAGAGTCAGACACGACTGAGCAACTTCACTTTCACTTTCACATGGCTGGACAAGATGAAAGCTGGATTGGATTAGAAAACTCAGAGGCAAGGGACCCATCATAAGTCCCAGGGAAGAGGTGGAGAGGAGCGGGAAAGACCAGTGACACCCCGTATAGACTAGGAGGCCCAGTGCCAGGAGACAGTTCTGTGGCTCCATGCAATTCTGACAGCCTTGCCGGCCTCGCTTGCGACACATGAAAGGGCGAAGCTGCCACCTGCTGGGGAGCAGGGAGACTCTGCTCTCTGTCCCTTCCTATACTGTTTGAAATAATTTTCAGAAGGTTGCCCTCTTTTCATAAAGCAGATAGAGGTGTTTGATGGCTTTCGAGGCAAAACAGAGCTTATGAACTTCCTCTGACAGGGCATACTCTGGACTGAGCCCAAACACAATACTCCTCTCCAGGCCTGAAAACTGCTGAATACTGTCTAAAACAATGTGACCGTCCAGAACACCAGAGGCCTGGCTGAACACAACCTTTGTAGGTCCACAGGTCTCAAATAATTCCATCGCTCTTAGCAGTGCAAGCTCATAGCGTCCTCTGTCCTCCGCTCTCCTGCACAGAATTGCTATGTCTCTGGGCAGATAGCCACACTGGAACAGGTGACGACATCTTTCTGCCACACGTCTCGCGATTTCTTCTGTGGTCAGGTCAGTCTCTGTCTCACACACCCCAGGCAAAGCCTGGGCACGCATCGCTTCCTCATATGAAGCTTCCCTGAATGACGCCAGTGTGTCTGGAGACACACTGGGGTGAGGGTTTTCCTTGATCCTCTTCATTTCTTCTTTCATGAGCATCGCTATTTCCAGAGCACAGTGGATCCCGTTGGTGATTGTTTTCCGAGGAAACTGAGCAGATGGAGGCGGAAGGCCGTTGCCATCTCCATGATGGACTTGGAAAGGGTCCAGAAAAAGCCAGAGAATCCCGTGGTGTGGGTTTTCACTTCCAGCACCCCTCACCTTTGGGTGGGTGATGCTCTTGGCCTTCATGTACCAGTCACCATATTTACTGCAGAAATGCTCAGTTTCATCCATCACTATGTGCTTGATCTTTGGGAACTCCCCTCCCATGAAGGTTTTCCGGGTCACAGCTCGGCAGGTCGTTTGCTGGCTGTAAGGATGAAGGAGAGAATAGGGCTTCAGGCATACAAATAAAAGGAATGCCATGCATTTATGACTCTCTGGACTGATATTAGAGACTGGTTCTCGTCTGGAAGCTGACTCACTGACTCAGCAATGTCCTGAATACTACAAAAACGCTCTTCTTACAAGGCTCCTGACATCATTTGTTGTTGTTTAGTCAAAGTCAGGCTTCCCAGGTGGCGCTAGTGGTAAAGAACCTGCCTGCCAATACAGGAGATGTAAGAGATGGGATTTCCATAAGAGATGGGATTTCCATCCCTGGGTCAGGAAAGATCCCCTGGAGGAGGGCATGGCAATCCCCTCCAGTAGTCTTGCCTGGAGAATCCTTTGGACAGAGGAGCCTAGTGGGCTATAGTCCACAGGGTCTCATGGAGTTGGACACGACTGAAGTGACTTAGCATGCACGCACAGTCACTAAGTCACGTCCAACTTTTTTTCGACCTCATGGACTATAGCCTGCTGGGCTCCTCTGTCCATGGGATTTCCAGGCAAGAATACTGGAGTGGGTTGCCATTTCCTTTTTCAGGGGATCTCCCTGACCCAGGAGTCAAACTCGTGTCTCCTGCTTGGCAGACAGATTCTTTACCACTGAACCACCTAGAAAGCCCGCCTGACAGAATACATATTGCAAACCCTAATCCTTGGAGCTATCAAGTTACATCAGCATGTGAGACTTTTAGAATGAACTCAGGTAAGAGATTTTGTTATTTCTACTACAGTCCATTTCTACTGCTTAACAATCCCTAAAGATAAATTCCTTATATCTAAAGGAAATCTCAAAATGAATTTACATTTGTTACTACTATTTCTTTGCTTTCTATCTTTTTTAGAACTGGTAAGCAGTCACCTAGAGGCATATCATAATTTTCTTATGAAAAAGAAATATGGGCTCCTATAAGTTCCTCGAAAGAAAATCCTCCTTTCCCACTTATTTTTAGTACAATGCCAGAAGCCTCTCTAGATTTTGGTTAGGAAAGCATCAAGAGGTTTCTGAGTTCCATGACATGTCAGGATGTTAGGTAGGGTACCAAGTCTACAGGGCTATGCCTCTATGGAGCTACCATCCTACTTACTTAGCTCAATTTTCATTTATAGTATATTTTAGCATATAAATAGATATACATGCATGAAGTGAAGTGAAGTCACTCAGTCGTGTCCGACTCTTTGCGACCCCGTGGACTGTAGCCCACCAGGCTCCTCTGTCCATGGGATTCTCCAGGCGAGAATACTGGAGTGGGTTGCCATTTCCTTCTCCAGGGGATCTTCCCAACCCAGGGATTGAACCCAGGTCTCCTGCATTGCAGGCAGATGCTTTAACCTCTGAGCCACCACGGAAGCATATACATGCATGTATGTACTTTAATTTTTTTAGTTGTTTATTGCCTCCTCTAATTTAGATTCAAGTCATATCACCCATCCCTACAGATTTCCTGATTTTGCACATGCAGTCCCTGGGGCTTTAATCCCTTTGTCCAGAATCACAAATCCCTGAGTCACAACTATTCAAGTTCTTTTCTTCCAGTTTGCACAGTGTAGACTTCTTGAAGAAAAGCTCTGATTCTTAGCCATCTCTGTATCCCCCTCACATTGTGCTCATCGATATTTGTTGAATTTAACTTGGCTTTTGACTGGGGTTCTCTTAAAACTTACCTATAAAGCATAAGAAAGAACATAGCTTCAGCACAGTTTACAAGATCCTTCATTATCTGGCATCTGCCTCCTTTCCAACTTCATCGTTTGTCACACACCCACAGCTCCTCACTGCTCCCGGCAGACCTACCATTCTGATTCATCCCCATGCCTTTCTATTTGCTGTGTCCTTTGCCCAAAGAGCCCCCAATTAATGCACTCCTCCTATTGACTTCTTAAAAAAGAAGTCAGGATGTCTTTCATTGGAGAGTATTTGCTGACCAAACTACAGCCTAAGCTAAATTTAAGCACATCTTTACTATCACACTAATTATACAACATTCCCATTGCTTATTTTTCTCTTTGTCTCTCTTACTGGGCTTTATGGCAAGGTCTTCAACATATTTTCCTCCTCTAACACTACATGTACACTGCATCTAGCATATAAATGGTGCTCAAAAAAGATTAGCTTGATAAATAAGCCAAGCAAACCAAAAACTAAAAGCCCTCATGCGCTGGATTGAATAACAGCCAATTTCTTTTAATAAATTGAAAGCTAAAAATTTAAATCAGAAGCACATGTGCATGGTTTCTAAAATGACTGAATCAGAACAAGTCAAACACACAAAAATATTTTATAAATGAAATCAAATGGCATTTAAAATCAAGTTCGTGTTAGGTAGAATGTCTAACTGACTGAAATACCCTATGAAAGCATATAAATACCCTATTAAAACATTAAATATCAAGCAGAAAGCATATGTGAAGCAAGATGGAGTTATTTAAGCCTTTCTTAAGTTTAAGGCCATAGACTGTGGGGAAAAATGTTTCTAGTTCTTAAATTGAAAGTTATGCCTATGTGGCTAATTGATAATGAGATGTTTAAGCATGAACACTGCAAAGTGCTCTTTTTCTAGCTCAGCTGCTTGATCACTTGCAAATATACACATAGTTTGGGCTCTTGCCTGTATGCATCAAAGGCATTGCACAATCTTACATTAAAGACACAGATTACTGGTGCAAAGCTGTTGAAAGACTGACTAAATACATTTATTGTGTTTAGTTAGTGAAGTCCTTACGTCACATAATCCTTTAAGACGTCACTTTCGCAAACATAGAGGATCTCCTTGGGCTTGCAGTGAAACAAGTCCTTAATTTTCTCCATGATCTTTATAGCCAGCACTGTCTTTCTGGTTCCTGGAAAGCAGTGGACGAACAGTTCTCGTGTCTCCTGAAGGCTCTGTGAAAGCAACTCACACTGCTCCACTACGAGCAAACTGGAAAATTCACAGCCCACTCGGTCGCTCAGAAGGGATCGAGAGCACAGCGAGACCATGATAAGCGCCTGCAACAATTTTTCCATTTCGTCCTCATCAGCAAGCCTGTAGGGTTGGGGATAGCGCAAGGCGATTTCGCTGGGTTTGCACTGTGTGCCGGGCAGGTGCACCAGCCTCGGAATGACACACACTTTCCCCTTGTAACCACCAGCAGTTCCCAGTCTCTGCTTTAACTGACGAGCAGTGTTCTGGGCATACACCAGTCCCCCAGTCCATGTGGGGTCTGTTAAGATTGTATAGAGTACTGGGGGGCTATTCACAGCTATTAGGAGAGCATCACACAGGACGTACTGCTCCTTCCTTAAGCCGACATCACTCGCCCAGCTTCTGGAAACTATCACAAACCCCTGAGAACAAAGATGTATCTGTGTCTTCATTAATTCCTCCAGTCCTTTATGATCTGAGAAGAGCTTCTTACAGAGGGATTCTGGTTTAAATTGAATCTTTTCCCGTGTCACTGAAAATTCAAGGAATAGAGGTTACTAACATTTATAAAAGGACATTTAAGTATTCCCGCGACCTCATAATGAAGTAAGCCTAGCCACAGAACTGTAACTAGGATAAGTTTCCTTATCTGCAAATAAAGCACCTCCTTTTCATGGGCCAGGGCTGTGAAGTCCCTGTTTCTGACAGGTCTCATGCAGGGAAGGGCAATCAGGAAGGGGTCTTCACAGAGCAGCCTTCTAGCACTCTGTCCTCAACCCTAACGACCCAGTAACTCTAGGGAGGTACTTCTTGTTAAGGGTGTGTGTGAGAAAGAGAGAGGGAGAAAGAAAACTGATGCTTTGGGGAAACTAAGAACTTTCCTTTTGGAACAGTGATTCTTAACCTGTGGCAAGTTTGCCTCCAGTAGGGTATTTGGGACTGTCTGGAAAGGGTTTGACTTTTTGTAGCTGGAGAGGTGCTACTGCCATCTAGTGGCTAGAGACCAAGAATGCTGCTAAACGATTCTCAGGGCTGCTGCTGCTGCTGCTGCTGCTGCTGCTGCTACTGCTGCTAAGTCGCTTCAGTCGGGTCCGACTCTGTGCGACCCCATAGACAGCAGCCCACCAGGCTCCCCCGTCCCTGGGATTCTCCAGGCAAGAACACTGGAGTGGGTTGCCATTTCCTTCTCCAGTGCATGAAAGTGAAAAGTGAAAGTGAAGTCACTCAGTCGTGTCCAACTCCCAGTGACTGCAGCCTACCAGGCTCCTCCGTCTATGGGATTTTCCAGGCAAGAATACTGGAGTGGGTTGCCATTGCCTTCTCCATTTCTCAGGGCAGCCTTCCTCAAACCAGATGTAAAATAGAGCCAGTGGGAATTTTCTGAGGGACGCAGAGAGCTCAAACCCAGTGCTCTGTGACAACCTAAAGGGGTGGGATGGGGTGGAGGTGGGAGGGAGGTTGAAGAGAGAGGGGACATGTGCATACCTATGGCTGATTCATGTTCATGTATGGCAGAAACTAACACAATATTGTAAAGCAATTATCCTCCGATTAAAAATAAAATATTAATTAAAAAAAGAATGATCGAATCCAAATGTCAACAGGGTCGAGACTGAGAAACTCTGCCTTAGACTCTGCCTGGACTCTCTCTTGGAAGCGTCCAGGTGAACCCATGGCTTTACTTCCTTTTTCCTTGGAAAGCCAGGGGGGCAGTTCTCTCAAATTTATTCTCTCATATTCGGAGGGGGAAAAAAAGCTACCTGTGACTGGAAGCCCAAAGGTACACAGAAGTATAGGGCGGGTTTAATGACTGAAAACAAGAGTTTACCATGTGTATTGGTTCAGGACCATCGTGTCTGCTGAGCCTACATCTGACCTTCTCCAAGGAGGAAGTCTGGGATGAATTGCTACCAACCACCCCCCACCGGCGAATTAATTTTAGGGAATAAATGGTCCCCTCAGCTGAAATCAAGAAGGAATACCTGGAAACAGGTGCTGTTGGAGAGCCTCCTTAAATTCTAGGACTTTGATGGGATATGACAGGCTTCTTAGGGGAGATGAAGCTGATGAAATCAGGTGAAGGCTGTGGTCAGCCTCCAAATTGGAAGGAACTAAAAAAAAAAAAAAGCATCATTTTAGATGATAAAGAACTTTTGTATTGCTCTTCCTACAGTTGACGTATGACGTGTATCACGCCTGGGCTGCCCGCCCTCTTCCTACACTGTCAATAGTTCATGCATGTTAGGAAGGAGATTCGGGACCCCTGCAGGGCCATGCATCTTCTAAGTCACCTGTGACTCATCTAAGACAAGTCATTTCTCCTCTCTATCCTGTAAGGGTGAGCAGGTGGTCCCTGCGGTTCCTTCCAATTCTAATATTCTGGTTCCAGGTCACCCCTAAAGAGAAAAGGTTTCTAGTAGTGGTGGTGGTGAGATGGCAGAAAAAGTAACCACAGGATTTCTTTGGTAGTCCAGGGGTTAGGACTCTGCCTCCAGTGTTCAATCCCTGGCCAGGGAACTAAGGTCCAATATAGGAACTAAGGTCCAGCATGCCTAAAAAAATTTTTTAAGTAAGCACAGTAATTTATTTTATATTGTGATAGTTGTTAAAGGTCCCCCTACCCCCGCACCCCTGCCAAGTTTAGAAAAATAAAAAGTGGCAGAATCTCTAGTTTGGTGTGTGTGTCTGTGAAGTAAACTCTAATCTAAGATAAGAGAAAGTATAGTCCAATAAAATCACTGAAGTCTTGATCCAAGCTTCTTTTTACAAAATCTGGAACTAAATGACCTTGGAGGCAAACCGATAAACTTCATTCAGCCTATAAGTCTTTTATGGGCGATGTGAAATCACCAGGGCTGATGCTTAGCAAAACTGAAAAGAAGTGAAAACACAAAATCCTCTTCCCACACCCCCTTCCCCAGCACCTCCTTTTGCATAAGTTTTTCTCCACTTGATGGTGCCCCCAGCCCTGAGAGTGGTTCAAGGTATGGGCTCCTAACGTTACTGAAGCAATTCAAATTTGTCAACAAGTTTCCAAAGGATTAGTGGAGAGCTATTCTTAAACAGCATTTCTCTAAAATATCCCCTTTAGAGAGACTATAGATGAATGTTTTAGAATAGGAACATCAGCCTGCAAATTTGTTTCACCAGACCTTTACAGTGTAAAGGTAAAATGAGTAAAAATGAGACCTAAAAGGATACATCAAATGGTAAACTGCTTGTGATTATGAATGACTTTGGTTTTTGTTTCTCGTATATTTTGGTTTCCTATTACGTGCATGTTAACTTTTAAGAAAAGAATGTTATTTTAAAAAGCTTAAAAGAAAAATAAAAAAGGAACTTTCACAAATTCATGGCTGATGACATACAGGCTTTTCTTGACTTCACACAGTTCATATTCTGAGTCTTTGGAACTAAAAATACAGAAAATCACCCTTAAATAGGAGAAGATTTGTAAGCAAAAGCAGATTTCTGTTCTTTTTTTCTTGTTTAGTCGCTAAGTCATTTCCAACTCTTCTGCCACCCCATGGCATGGATGGTAGCCCATCAGGCTCCTCTGTCCATGGGATTCCCAGGCAAGAATACTGGAGTGGGTTGCCATTTCCTTCTCCAGGGGATCTTCCCAACCCAGGGATCGAACCTGCGTCTCCTGCATTGGCAGGAGGATTCTTTACAGCTGATCCACCAGGGAAGCCCCATTCTTTACCTGGACAAATAACCAAATGAAGACAGACGTTTCTGCCTCCTGATTGAACAATGGCTTATCTTCTGCTTTACCTGATTGAATGTCCAGCATCATGGTTACCCACTGCTCAGCTGACAGCCTTGTGACAGAATTGTCCCTGATGATCCAGGAATCCGGGGCTTCTGTGAATACTACACAGCAGAAGGGCTCCACGTGGACCACACAGACATGACCGTACAGGACATCTTTTTGGTATACATTTAAGATTTTGGTAGTGAAGTTCACCTTTGGCTTCTCACAGCAGAAGTGAAATGTAGGCAATTTTTCTATGCAGTTTTCTATTTCTTTTTTCAGCAAGTCAGGGTTCACTTTTTCTCCCTGGCATCCAAACACTTCTTTGCTCTTATCATCCACCCCGATAATTAGGTATCCCCCGTGGGTGTTGGCAAATGCAGAGACATAATGAGGCAGCATTTCTTTAGTCCGAGGAATGATCTTTTTGGTGGTGAACCTTTTAAACTCGACGTGTGTGGACTCAGTGAAGTTGAGCTTCTCCTTATACACGAGCTTATCCTTTTTAACAAATTCTGAGGCACTCATCCTCATGTCTTCCTCTTCCTGCGTGTATCTATCCAGAGCTTTCCGAGAATGTAGCTCCTGCATCTTTGGTCTTCCTCTCTGGGTTCTAGACTGTTTCTCTCGGAGGAGCTCTAGGGCACTGTGGGCACTCAAGTTGATGGTGGAAGTCACAGCTCTCTGATATAAATTGGAGCGCAAGCTGCAGATCCTTAGGCTGAAAACATCTGGGCACCATGACTTCACAAAAATCATAAGGTTGTGTCCCTGTTGCACATAGTCAAGATATTTCTGTGAACCTGAAGGGAGGAGCTTCTGAAAAGAAGTTTCCAGATCATGTCCCAGTCCGTGGCATCGGTAACTGTAAGTTTTATCCTCAATCTCCGCTTTGATCACACCCCCTCCAGAATTTAACAGTGCACACGTCGCTTGGATGATTCTAGAATTCTCAGTTCTTTTCAAATAGCTATTGGTCATCCTCTTCCTGTTTTCCTCTCCAAAAGTGACTCTGCCCACTTCTACGGTTATCTCGGGATAGAGCATTTCCGTCTCCATCTTGAGGCTTTCCACCTCAGCAGCCCTTCTGTGCCACAAACAATGACAGAAAGAGGTTCCATAAATAATTAGGACAGAAATGTTGTTCCAATATTAACATGAATTCCAGAAATTATAAACTTTTCTTCAAAGCTGTAAATTATTGGACATAAATTTTAGTAATGGAAATCATCATTGATATCACTGGTTTTTAATTGGAGTATAATTCCTTTGCAGAGTTGTATTAGTTTCTGCTGTACAACCACGTGAATCAGCTACGTGTATACCATTCATTCCCTCCCTGTTGAGCCTCCTTCCCATCCCCCATCCCACCCTTCTAGGTCAGATTTCACTGTTTTCTCCCAACTTTGTCAAGACCTGAGGCTTCCTAGCATGAATGGGCATAAACTAAATGCTTAATATTCAACCATAAAGGAAAAAATTGTATTGTTGAAAATTTTAGCTATTTTTCATTTAAAATCAGGAAGCATCAACAGTGAGCCCAGATATAAAGGGCATGGATTGTTACAGGAGCTAAACAAATTTTACAGAAGTGGTTGCCTTCAGAAGATGCTTCTATTTACAATTCAAAGGGGAAAGAAGACAATATAGAACCAAGAGAGTATGGCTTTGAAGTATATGTGATGTACAAGATCTAGTTATAAAAACAAACATAAAATTTGGAATTCTCTATGTGCTATTTTAAACATTTAAAAAAGCTTTATTCTACTTCTGAAAGAATGCCGACTGATACCAAATGCAGAAATCTTTCAAGTTCTTCAGACATTCTTCTAAAAGTACATTTCTTATACAGTGTGATGTAGGAACAGTTTTCCTTGCTTTCTAGTAGTTCTGCCTGTGGGAACCTCTAAAAGCTGGGAACGGACATGAGCCTTTGAGACACAGTTACTAAATTGTGGTCAACCTCCTTTTGCTTCCCAGATCAAAAAACAACCATCTAAATTGAAGTTAGCACCCCAGAAGCAGATGTTACAGAAATGTCCCCTCCTTTGTTTTTGTTAATTGCAAAATAAAATATTTACTAACCCAAACCAAAATTCTTCCTCTAGAAGAAGAGAGCCCAGTAGTGTTTTGCGTTTTTTTCCCCCTGTGTGATCTCTGCTAAGCAGAGGCCATGTGGATGTTGTTTATATCCACCAAGAGGAAAAGAAAGCAGGCATCCAGCAGGCTGGGTCCCCTCCTCTGCCATTAGGTTACTCTTGGTTGTTTGGTTGTTTTCTCACGTCCTCCAAGCAAACCAGAATCAACCTGATGAGTTTTTTTCATAGGTGACCATCTCCTATACACAAATGTAAATGTCTGGCTCTTAGAGAAATTTCTGGTAAGATTCTACTCATATCATAGAACCACAGAAGTGCTGGAAGGGACTTTAAAAATCATTTTAACCATCAATCTGGTTCTTAAATACTCTCTATAACATTCGCAACTCCCAACAAATTGCTTTCCAGTAACTGCTTGAACCTCTCCAATAACACAACTCATTGTCTCTCAAATTAGTCCCCTTCTATTTTCTGACAGCTCTGTTATATATAGCTTGCTTATTTTTAGCTATAATCTGTCCTCCTATAACTTCTGCATGCTGGGACTAAAACAAATCTACTTGCTTTTAAACTAGAACTATACTCTCACGGATGTTACTTGAATGCTGATAACAACCGTGGTCTGAGAGTCTAGCTCCAGATGAACATCTATCTGCTCCATATGTCCCCAGATTTCTCACTCGTCTTCCTTTACCAGATTCTCCTGAGCTATAATTTTATTAAGTTCTTTATGCCCTCAGACAAAAGCTGAGATGAGATGGATGAGATTAAAAAAAATTTTTTTTTTACCTGATGCCCTTGCTTTTCCTCTTGCTGTTTCAGTTCCACATCTGGGTTTGGTCTGAATGTTTGCCTTCTCTCACAGTCCCTGTTGCCTTCTGATATCAGCCTGGGAGGAGCAGGAACTCTGCCAGACTCCCCAAGACTTTGCAACATTGACCCACTGAGAAAGGCTGATAAGGAGTCAAGAAAAGTCCATGACAGGGCAGATTGGCAGGCCACAGTCTGACCTCTGGGAGTAAATGAAGGAGTAATGGGAAAATTCAGGGGTTTTCAAGTGCAGGGCCAAAGCTAAAACTTCCCACCTCTGAAAGGCTGAATGTCTTTTTTCATACACCCTACAAGCACTTTCTGTTATAGTTAATTTCATTTCAAAGCTCTATATTTATTTTAAATTAAGCTGCCCTGTACATATCCATTATGAACAATATTAACCTATTTTATCACCTTCCAAATTGCTTGTCTGCTGCTCTTCAGTTCAGTTCAGTTCAGTCGCTCAGTTATATCCAACTCTTTGCGACCCCGTGAATCACAGCACGCCAGGCCTCCCTGTCCATCACCAACTCCCGGAGTTCACTCAGACTCACGTCCATCGAATCAGTGATGCCACCCAGCCATTTCATCCTTGGTTGTCCCCTTCTCCTCCTGCCCTGAATCCCTCCCAGCATCAGAGTCTTTTCCAAGGAGGCAACTCTTCACGTGAGGTGGCCAAAGTACTGGAGTTTCAGCTTTAGCATCATTCCTTCCAAAGAAATCCCAGGGCTGATCTCCTTCAGAATGGACTGATTGGATTTCCCTGCAGTCCAAGGGACTCTCAAGAGTCTTCTCCAACACCACAGTTCAAAAGCATCAATTCTTCGGCGCTCAGCCTTCTTCATAGTCCAACTCTGTGTCTGTTCTTACTTATATTCTATTTTTCCTATTCTTCCTCTTTGTTAAACACAAGACGCTTTCTAGAAAAATGCTCATTGATGAAAGTTTGGCTATCATGAATGAGAGGATTACAAATGAATTCTCATCAAATTTCTTTTCCTTTCCTTTTTTTTTTTAAACTTTTCTGTATTTTCTAAATGGTCTACAATAAATGTCAACCATTTTTATAATTTACAAAACGATTAAATGAAAAAATAAAACAGATAAGAGACAGTTATCTCATTTGAGGATGCTAGTTAAACGGAATCAAGTTTCTCATAGAGGGCTGACTGATGGTCACCATTTATTGATGGTGATGATGGGGATGGACCTATAAATGTTAACTTACAAGGGCTTCCCTGACAGCTCAGTGGGTAAAGAATGCAGGAGACCCTGGTTCGATTCCTGGGTCGGGAAGATCTGCTGGAGAAGGGTTAGGCTACCCACCCCAGTATTCTTGGGCTTCCCTTGTGGCTCAGCTGAGAAAGAATCTGCCCGTAATGAGGGAGACCTGGGTTCGATCCTGGGTTGAGAAGATCCCCTGGAGAAGGGGAAAGGCTGCCCATCCCAGTATTCTGGCCTGGAGAATTCCATGGACTGTATAGTCCATGAGGTCTCAAAAAGTCAGACAGGACTGAGCAACTTTCACTTTCACTTACAAGGAAAAGGGATCTTTACAGATGTGATTAAGTACTGATGTTGAGATGAGGAGATTATCCATGTGGGCCCTAAATCTAAACCAGAAGTGTTCTCATAAGAGCACCAGCAGAGAAAGATTTGATATGTACAAAAGAGAAGGCAAAAGACTGCAGAGGCAGAGACTGGAGTGACGTGGCCACATGTGAGGGGGTGTCAGCAAGCATGGGGAACAGCCGAACAGACCACCCCCTAGCGCTTCTGAGGAAGGGGCGCACAGCCCCTGCTGATTTCTGCCCACTTGTGTCAAACTCCTGGCAATGAGAGAATAAACTTTTGTTCTTTTAAACAACCAAAGTGGTGGTAATTTGTTACAGCAGCCGCAGAAAACTAACACAGTTCTTTCCCCCTAAGTCAAATCATCAAACATCTACCATCTACTTCAACTTGTTGATGATGAAATGACAATATTAAATAGGTTTCTGAATACCCCTCGTATTTCATTAACTAAGGTTACTGTTCCTATGAAGTTCTGCTTTGCTGGCAGACCCTTTGTACCTGTTGTACTGAAAAGAGTTTCCAGGACAGGAGGCAGAATGGATACTATGATGAATAATCAGCACAGTTCAGTTCAGTTGCTCAGTCGTGTCCTACTCTTTGCAACCCCATGAATTGCAGCATGCCAGGCCTCCCTGTCCATCACCAACAAACTAATAAAGTGCAAAGGACGGCTCTCAGCTTCAACTTTAACCCTTTTCACTCATGTCATTTTCAAACCCAGTCTCATTTATTTTATTTTTTAATTTCTTGGCCACATTGAGTGCTGATCCTAATTCCCTAACCAGGGAACCACTGGACCACCAGGGAAGTCCTCAGTCTCATTTTTTTTTTTTTTTCCCTTTAGGCCTCACTGCATAGCATGTAGGATCTTAGTTCCCTGACCAGGAATCGAACCTGTGCCCCTTCACTGGAAGTGCAGAGTGTTAACCACTGGACTTCCAGGGAAATCCCCGAAGTCTCACTTTTAGTTCTACCATCTACCTTAATTCTCAGCTTCACTGAAATCCTTCTGATATTACTTACTTTTATTTATTTATTNGAACCTGTGCCCCTTCACTGGAAGTGCAGAGTGTTAACCACTGGACTTCCAGGGAAATCCCCGAAGTCTCACTTTTAGTTCTACCATCTACCTTAATTCTCAGCTTCACTGAAATCCTTCTGATATTACTTACTTTTATTTATTTATTTATTTATTATTACTTACTTTTAGAAAGATAGAAAAGACTGTCATTTACTGGACATGTGCCTTTGGGCACAAGGGACCAAGCTGGGAGTGTGGCACACCGCACGGAAACTGAGATTACTTGGCCAGAATTCCCTGTTGGCTCAGACGGTTAAGAGTCTGCCTGCAATGGGGGAGACCCACGTTCCATCCCTGGGTCAGGAAGATCCCCTGGAGAAAGAAGGAAATGGCAACCCCCTCCAGTAATCTTGCCTGGAAAAGCCCAAGGCCGGAGGAGCCTGGCAGGCTACAGTCCATGGAGTCAGACATGACTGAGTGACTTCACTTCCACTTTTCAAGTGGAAGAGTTGGAGTGTGGTCAGGTCTGTTTAATACAAATGCTCCTACTCCTTCCATTGCCTCTCAAATTTAGGATTCTGGATTGCTTTGGAGTCTTCAAAATCAGAAATTTACCTAAGTACTTCCTTGTTTCTTCCCAGTCAACAGGAAAGACATTTTATGGGGCAGAACTAGGAATTGGATTGCTTTCTCCTTCTTACTCTTTTTTGGTGTGTGCTGGGTCTTCGTTGCTGCACGCAGGCTTTCTCTCGCTGCGGCGTGAGGGCCTCTCGCCTTGCAAAGCACAGGCTCTAGAACTCAGGCTCATTATTTGCGGTGCAGTGGCTTCGTTGCCCCATGGCATGTGGAATCTTCCTAGGCCAGAGATCAAACTCATGTCCCATGCTTTGGAAGGCAGATTCTTAACCACTGGACCACCAGGGAAGTTCTCCTTCTTATTCTTTAATGAACTATCGGGAACCAAATCAGGAGAACAAGGAAAATGTGAAAGATGAGCAAAGAGAGTTTCTCTTCTTCACAGTTCCTTAGTCAAGTCCCCTGGCTATGAATAGTAGGTTATCAGAACAGGGAGGCGTTCTCATTTTGGCTCTGATACCTAGAAGCAAATGTCTCTGATATGAAGCAACTTGAAATCAGTAGCTTGCACAGTGATTCTCTCTAGGTCTTGGGACAGTAATCTGGCCATGCTGTTGACAGTTAGCTAAGAACCAGGGCCCCCAATTTATTTAAGATGTGTTTATTCACTATGCATTTCAGTTTATCCTCAGAGATAATTATAGCACAGCCTTCAAGCTCAAAAGCACAAATAGCTGAATACCAGTCTTCATCTCACTCTAAATTCATTTGTCAGTATGAGTTGACTAGCATAGGAGACTTGATAACATAGTGACCGACAGCAACAGTGCTGTTTTTACCACACCACCATCTGACTCTGAGTAAGTCTTTCATTCATTCCCTCATTCAGTCAACCACTTTTTTTTTTTTTTTTTTTTTTTTGAGTTCCAAGGGCATTGCAATTCCATCACTTTTTAGCTCTGAAGCTATGGTTAAGATAATCCAAGCCTCGGGTTCCTTCTGTATAAATTGGAAGTAATAATAGTGCCTTCTTCATATAGTTCTTGTGAGAATGAAGTGAGATGATGTATATAAAGAGTTTAGCATTGTGCCTGGCATAGAATGTCAGCTTTTCATTTAATAATCAATTATCAAGCACTTACTGTGTTCCAAACATAGTACTATGCTCTGGGGCTACTGGTCATTTGCACCATTTAGTGACTGCCTTCTTTGGGCCAGAACTACAACTTTGATGATATCAAATTGTCCTCATAGTAACTTGTAAGACATGCATTATTTTCACCATCTTATAAATGAAGAAACTGAGTTAAGAAAATTAAAGCTCAATGCTACACACATAGTAGGTAGCAGAGCTGAGATCCGGACCCTTGGAGTCCAGCTGATTTCAAAACTCACTATCATTCTGCCATGCAGCCTTTACTGTTAGCAAGAATAAGACACATGTCCTGTTCACAATCTAGAGGGGGAAAACATGTATTAAAGAACTCAAGGCAATACAACATACGTGGTAACACCAGGTGAGGACTTTACATACAATGCATTATTCTCAATTCTCATAACAGCTCCATGAGGTAGGTACCATCATTATTCCCACTTTTACAGACTGAGAAACTGAAGAACAGAGAGTTTGTGATGCTTGCAAATACTATAACCCATATGAATGATCATAACACTCTAGTGCCATTCTGGCAAGCTAGACTCATACGAACAGTGTGCTTGGGGTGTTCTAACAAGTGAAAATGACTAAGCTTGTAAGAACAAGATAAGATCTCATAAATGAGATGGTATATGAGCTTAATCCTGCAAGTAAGAGTGCACCAGGTGGAGAAAGGGTGATGAGGAAGGAAGGGGGATACCAGCAAAAGGAAACAGCACTTGCAAAGGCCCATTCTCTTCACTGTCTAAACTCTCTTATTTTTAAAGTACAATGAAAGTGATGAAAGCGAAAGTCACTCAGTCATATCCAACTTCTTGGGACACCATGGACTATGCACTCCATGGAATTCCTGAGGCCAGAATACTGGAATGGGTAGACTTTCCCTTCTCCAGGGGATCTTCCCAACTCAGGGATTGAACCCAGGTCTCCCACATTGCAGGAGGATTNATGGAATTCCTGAGGCCAGAATACTGGAATGGGTAGACTTTCCCTTCTCCAGGGGATCTTCCCAACTCAGGGATTGAACCCAGGTCTCCCACATTGCAGGAGGATTCTTTACCAGCTGAGCCATAAGGGAAGCCCAAGAAGACTGGATTGGGAAGCCTGTCCCTTCTCCAGCGGATCTTCCTGAGTCAGGAGCCTGACCCGGGTCTCCTGCGTTGTAGGTGGATTCTTTATCAACTGAGGTATCAGGGAAGCCCCTAAAGTACAATGAGGATCCTTAATAGGTCTCTAAAGAAGGCATTCCATTTTTCTCCACACTTTCCTTTTATTTCTTCACGTCTCTCTCCCCACCCCTATCCTCCTGCCACCCTTCACATACCACCTGTCCATTTCTTACTAGCTGTCACCTGGACACTTGCCATCACTTGAAATAGCTTCCCCTTCTTTCCTTCTGCCTTCCTTCCATCTATTTAAAAACATAGTTGCCTAATGGGTTTTCATATCTAATCACCTATCTCCTCAGACTCTGAAATCTTCACATTGCCCACTTTTTCCAGAATAGTCTAAACTGCACAGGCAGTAAGTCGCCATTTCGGCCTGTCTTTCAATTCGTGCCACCCCCTTTCATCACGGCTAACACTGGTTCTCAGCTTTGGTGTGAATCAGAATCTCCCCTGGCATGCGTGTGTGTGTGTGTGTGTGTGTGTGCTCAGTAGCTTCAATCATGTCCAACTCTTTGTGACCCTATAGACTGTAGCCCACCAGGCTCCTCTGTCCATGGGATTCCCCAGGCAAGAATACTGGAAGGGGTGGCCATGCCCTCCTCCAGAGGATCTTCCCGACCTGGGGATCCTGGGGATCGAACTCACATCTGCCTGCATCTCCTGCATTGCAGGTGGATTCTTTACCCACTGAGCAACCTGGGAAGCCTGCTCCCTTAACATACTTATTAAAAATATACACACCTGGGGGCTCCACCTCCAGATTCAACCTTACTGATTCCGGAAAACTGAATTGTGCAGTTTTGTCCTTTGTTTTTGATGTTTTAGGACGTCTATGTTAACTGCCCTCCTGGTGTTTCTATCACTGACTTTTGAGAAACAAAACACTGTACAAAAAAGATCTTCACAACCCGGATAATCACGATGGTGTGATCACTCATCTAGCGCCAGACATCCTGGAATGTGAAGTCAAGTGGGCCTTANAACTGAAGCAACTTAGCACGCAAAACAATGTATATCTCCATCAACAGTATGTAAGAGTACCCAATTTTCCACACCCACAACAACACTCACCTCTTTATCCTTTTTATTTTTATAATCACCATGTATTCTTGAAATTTGCTAAGGGTATAGATCTTTAGGTTTCTATCCCCCTACACGAACACACACATAAAAATGGTAAGTACAAGAAGTGGTGGGAGATATTAACTTGATTGTGGTAATCGTTCTGTAATATATATGTATATTAAATTGACCACCATCTATCTTAAATATGTGCAATTTCTACTTGTCAATTATACCTTAATAAATCTTGGAGAAAAAAAAAGAATAAAAATAAAAAATTACAAAAGATGGCTTCTTTCTTATTTCCTCTCAAAAGAAAGCAGACCAAGACATTTACTAGAAAAATAATAGCATCTTTTAACCATTATGTTCATGGGAATGCCTTTCTGTTTCTAAACCCAGAATCAGCAAACAATTTCTGAACAAAGCCAGTTAGTAAATATCATAGACTGAGAGTGAGACAGTTCAAACTACTCAATCCTATTGTTTTGACACCAGNTTACTAGAAAAATAATAGCATCTTTTAACCATTATGTTCATGGGAATGCCTTTCTGTTTCTAAACCCAGAATCAGCAAACAATTTCTGAACAAAGCCAGTTAGTAAATATCATAGACTGAGAGTGAGACAGTTCAAACTACTCAATCCTATTGTTTTGACACCAGAGGAGACATGTATGATACCGAAATGAAAGCGTACCTGAGGTCCCAGTAAAACTATTTATAAAAACAGGCAACAGACTATAGTTTGCCAATCCTGCTTTAATTTTATCATCTCCCTTTCTAGAGTTAAGTGTGCATTTTGAAGGACAAATACACGCTCATATCAACTAGGATTCCATCTAGTATCTTCAAATTTTATATTAAAATAAAAGTAACTAAAGAGAAAAACATTTATAAAACTGAGAGGTCTGCCCTTAGTCCAATGTACCAGAC
The DNA here is from genome assembly GCA_006410875.1 of Neotragus pygmaeus. NCBI lineage: Eukaryota > Metazoa > Chordata > Mammalia > Artiodactyla > Bovidae > Neotragus > Neotragus pygmaeus. The sequence goes on along the minus strand of SJYV01022194.1, from coordinate 1,177,119 downwards.
CAGAAGAACTATGAAAGCTTCTACAATGGAAATCCTAAGAAAAGCAACCTTCAGAGCTTCAGTTGGAGAATGAAAGAGAGAAAATGTTTCCCACAAACAGGTGTGAGTGACAGGAATGCTTCACAAACAAATATAATACAGTCTGCTGAATGCTATGCAGGAAAGGGAGTAATTTAAGACATAATAGGTTGGACTTGTTAGGAAATCGGATTAAAATCAAATTTGATGCCATAACCCTCATCCAACGTGTCAAGTGCCTCATGATAAATCGTTCCAATATGAAAAAGTACAGTGTGGTCAAGTCAGTCTAAGCTGGCCTTTACTCAAGTGTCACATTTATCTAATGACAAAAAGGCTAAGAGCTAAAGCATTTTCCAAAATCAAGGACTTCATGCATTTGTACCCAGCCCAGGATATTTACTCATTGGGAAGTCACTGCTGAAGATCAGGACTAGGTGACAGTCCTCCAGCTCTGGACTGATGACCATCAGCTCGAAGGATGAACTTGGTATCTTCAATAGGCAAGGCAGAGATGAAGACCTTGGATCCAGAGACAGACTCCACAAGCTGCAATTTTAATTTTTTATGTTCTGCTCAGCTATACTATCAGACTAAATTTCAATTTTTCACCTATTCACTAGGGAATATATCACCCAGCTTAAAAAAAAATAAGATAAAGTCCCAGTGTCTGAGTATCTGATGCAGAAAAAGGGCAGTCAGGAAAAGCTATGTTTGTTTTCATTCCTACTGATGATACCGTCATAATGTCATATTTTGATATCTTAAGTCACTTTAGAGTTCTGTGTCTCATTACAGTTTCCTTTTTTATAGCTTCTTAAAAATTTATTTTTAATTGGAAGATAATTGCTTTACAATATTGTACTGGTTTTATTTCCATTTTATACATAAATTTAACCATAACTACCTCACAGGGCTCTGTGAGAACTGAATGAATTTGTCCATATAAAATGATTAGAAAACTGCTTCACAAAGAGTAAATTTTTAATAAAATGTTATCCAGCTTTAAAATTATTATTTCAGTTATATAATATTGGGTCATTCAGCTTTAAATTTTAAAAATGTTTTACAATTCTTTGCTGCTTTTAAAAACGCTACTGTAAACATAAACGTACCTCACATTAGCAGGACACAAATACATTATTTAATTCACATCTTACAGTTTAACTTGCACATAGGTTCAAAATGCTTGTTTCCATATGTATCTGAAAATATTGGAGTCAATTTGCCTTTAATGGAGTATTATATTGTTGCTGTTGTTTAGTTGCTAAGTTGCGTTTGATTCTTTTGTGACCCCATGGACTGTAGCCCACCAGGCTCCTCTGTCCATGGAATTTCCCAGGCAAGAATACTGGAGTAGGGTGCTGTATCCTTCTCAAGGGGATCTTCCCGACCCAGGGTGGAACCCACATCTCCTGCACTGGCAGGTGAACTCCCTATCACTGAGCCCCCAGGGAAGCCAGGAGTGTTACACAGGTGTCTGTTAATCCAGTTGGTTGATGGTTTAGTTCTTGTTATACTCTACTCCTTACGCTTCTTAAAGAGAATGTTTGTTTTCCAGCTATAATTGTGTATTTGTCTATTTCTCCTATCAGTTATATCATTTTTTGCTTCTGCATTTTGAAGGCCTGTTGTTATCTGAGAACATGTTACAACTGAAACAGTTGTCTTCTCGCTATTTAAATACAGTCGGACGATCTCTATGCTTTAGTTGGTTTAGACCATTAACGGCTTCCCTGGTGGCTCAGCTAGTAAGGGTTCAATCCCTGCACTGGGAAGATCCCCTGGAGAAAGGAACGGCTACCTACTCCAGTATTCTGGCCTGGATAATTCCATGGACTGTATAGTCCATGGGGTCGCAAAGAGTCGGACACGACGGAGCGCCTTTCACTCTGTAGACCATTAATATCTAATGTGATGATATGCTTGTACTTAGGTTGAGCATTTTGTTTCCTGTGGTTTCCTCTACGGCTTGTGCTTGTTCCCCTTTCCTGCATTGGCGAGGTTTATTTAGCGTTCCATTTTAACTCAAATTATCATTTTTACTATATTTTTGTGTAAATGTTTAGTGGTTGATCTAGGGATTACAACATGCAGAGTTAACCTTTTACCCCTTACTTGGAATCAATAGTTCAGCACTCCATCCGGAATAGAAAAACCAAACCACATGCGTTTGTTTCCTACGGCTGCTATAAAAAACTACAATCTTAGTGGCTTATTAAGATAAATTCATTATTCTTCAATTCTGGAGGCCAGAGGTCTGATATATATTTCATCAAATTAAACCAAGGTGTTGAAAGACTGAATAATTTCTTGAAAGCTCCAGAGATAAATCTGTTTCTCGGTCATTCCAGACCAAAAAGTTCTCATTCTCTTGCTGGCTGACCGTGGAGGGCCTTTTGCAACTGTGGAGGCTGCCCACATGCCTGGGCCCTCTTCTCCACTTTTAAAGCCACCAACAGCAAGGGAAGTCATCCTCAATACTACATCTCTCTGACCCTCTCTTCCGCCTTTCTCCTCTGTTCTTAAGGACTCGTGATGTAACTGCCTCCATCAGGACAGCACATCTCACGATTTACAGCCATAATCACATCTACAAAGTTCTTTTTGCCATTTATTGGACCATATTCGCAGAATTTGGGTAACGGAATGTGGACATTTGTGGGGGACAGGAAGTAGATTATTCTGCCTTCCATACCACCATATAGGTTTCCTCATCATCTCCTTTTTATAGATTCTGTTATATATACATCTAAATACACTGAAAATTCCCATCAGACAATGTTTTACTTGGGATTTCAATGATGAATCATTGTTTCATAATTCAAGAAAAAAATTCTGTTGTATTTACCACCTCCTCCATTCTTGATATTCTAAATTTCCTTCCTGTATTATTTCCCATTTTTCCAAGGAATTTCCTTAACTAGCTATTTCTTAGAAGGTCTGTTCTCTTGGTTTTCCTTCATCTGAGAATGTCTTCATTTCACTTTCAAGGATATTTTCACTGGATACAGGATTCCACACTTTTTTTCAGCACTTTAAACATGATGTGATGTTTCTTTCTGCCCTCCGTGATTTCTGATGAAAAATTCAGTCATTTCAACCACTGTTTTCCTATAGATAAGGTCACTTTTCTCTGACTGCTTTCAAGATTCTGTCTTTGTCATTAAGTTTGCAGCAGTTATGATGTGACTCGGTGTATATTTTTTTGGATTTATCTTCTTTGGGATTAGCTTAGCTTCTGGCACTTATAAGTTTCTTTCTTTCCCAAAACTTGGCAAGTTTTCAGCCATTATTTCTTGGAATTTTTTTTTAGCCACACACTCTTTCATTCTGAGCCTCTGATCATAGAAACATTATGCCTTGTTGCTATCCTTCAATAGTTCTATGCCTTTCCCATATTCACAGTAGATAATTTCTATTGATTTATTTTCAAGTTTCCCAATTCTTTATTCTGTTGTTTCCATTTTGTTACTGAATCCATATAGTGAGGTTGTTGTTTTGTTTTTGGTGGTAGGGGGTAGGCACAAGGTAGAGAGGCTATTTTTTTCATTATAAATTTGCCATTTGCTTTTACTTTATATTTCCTATTTCCGTACCAATGCTTCCTATTCTAACTTTTATTTCAAGACTGAAGATTATTTATTTGAGCACTTTTATAATAGTTTCCATAAAGTCATCATTTCATTGTCTTCTGTTGTCTGTTCCCATGTAACTTAAGATTTCTGTACTACTTCATATGCCAATATGAATTATATCCTGAACATCCTGAATGTTCTTACAAAATCCTGTGCCATATTTAAATATATGGTGAATGCTGATATTATTATCAAGCACCTGACTTGGTTAGCTTCTGGCCATTAATTCCAACCCACTTTCTATGGGCTCTAGTTCCCATGTCAGTTCCATTTTCAAAAGCTATGCAAAGCCATTCAGATTTGCACTGGGTGTGCACCATGTGGAGATAAGTCTTGGACTTGAGTGAATTTCTATGTGTTAATTCCACCCTCAAAGCCCTCGGTATTTGAGTAAGAAGGATCAGATCTATTCATCTGAAGACTGTAGCAGGTCTGGGAGTTCACAAATAGATTTATGGGCTCAGTCCCCAAGCTCCTTCTCACTTGCCTCCTCTGACACCTTCTAGTTCCCTGGAACTCCCCCTGTCACCTCTCCAGTCAGCAGCAACCTGCTTCTAGGACTGCACCAGAGCACTCGGAGGACTGGGGGTGGGAGAGGCAAGCCACGCCTCAGCTCTGCCTTTCATAACTATGGCTTTACCGACAGGATGGTCCCTTAACTTACTGCCCTGGCTCTTGCAACTTCCCGCTGCCAGCTGTTCTTGCTGCTGCCGCCCCTGCCATAAGACTGTCAGGGAGCTGGGGCACGACAAAACTGAGGAAAAGGAGACCAAAAAAGACCAGAGATTTCTCTCTTTTCTCCAAGCTTTAAAGCTTCGCTTTCCTACTCCTTGAGTCAGAACTAGAAGGCTCTCCTGGACTTCTGTTCCAACACTGACTTCCAGATTTTGGACTGCACTGATTTCAAGCTGGGGGGATTAGCAGAGAGAAAAATTGTAAGCCCACCTCTAGTTTAGTGATGTTTCATACTAATATTCTTCCCTGCACTTCCCTGGTGGCTCAGTAGTAAAGACTCCGCCTGTCAATGTTGGAGACGCAGGTTCGATCCCTGGGTCAGGAAGATCCCTTGGAGAAGGAAATGGCAACCCACTCCCGTCTTCTTGCCAGGGAAGTACCATAGACAGACGGAGCCTGTGGGCTACAGTCCACAGGGCTGCCAAAGAGCCAGCCACCACTTAGAGACTAGACAGCAACAATTCATGCTAATATTTACTTTTCAGAGACCTCGGCCAGCTTCACCTGGCACTTCATCCAGATTCATGTTTGCATTCATTGGGGAAAAAGGGCTGGAGTGGCTTTATTCAATTTCACCTGGAACCAGACTTATTTTAATAAGTTTCACAAAAGCATTTTTACCAATTTCCCCAAATGTCCAATGCCTGGTGTGCAGAAGTGCAAACATATAAACACAAAAGGTATGCGCCCAGGAAAAAAAGTAAATCTTAAAAGTGTCCATAAAGCTTATAATACACATTGGCCTGTGGTCTCTTTGATGCCTAAAAATGTCATCTCACCAAGTCATAATGTATTGTTCAGAATAAAGGGAACTTATTAGAGTAAATCTAATGTTTGAAGAAAATGGTGGTGAGGTAAATCCAACTGAGTATTAGATATAAAATATATATATCAGATATAAATATCTAAAATATATATATTTGAAATATATCTAATATATATTAGATATAAAAATAGTATCAGGTATAAATATATTAGATATAAAATATATACATAAAATAGATATAGTATATAAAATACACTGAGTTTTCTTCATCTCAAAGGATATTTAAAAACAAACATCTGTTCCATTTTCTACAGTGAAAAAAATTCATAGGCTACTTTCACAAACACCCAATGGGCCACAAGCTGAAACATAACCCAGGCTTTGCAAACCATCAGCACTATAAGCAGAATCTCTTCGCAAAACAAGATACCTAGGCTACCCAACCTGCTAAACTTCAGTTTTCATTTACTGAACGAAAATAAATATTTTGTTTCATCAAACCACTAAAGTCAGGACAAAGTTTTTACAGGAAACAAGCCCCAAGCCAAGGAGCCTAATGAAAGTTCCATTTATCATGGTTTTAACTCAGACATCCTCCCGAGCTGGCTGCTAGCAATTGGCCAAACGGAAAAAGTGCTAACCTTCTAAATGTCAGCTCAAAAGTCTCTGATTGAACTTGGACCACAACCACTCAATGAGTGAGAAACACAAGCAAGGAAAGGCATTCTGAGAATGACAACAGCTTAAGTTACCATTATGTGCATTAGAGTTATTCAGTAACACTGACTCAAACTGTGATTCTCAAAGCTCTCCTTTAGTGTAAATGTGATGAAGAGGGTTTCTTTTCACAATATAAGTATCAATTCCAATGACAGAGCAGGAAGCAGTTATTACAAGTCAGAATGTGTTACCAGTATTACTGAGGTATCTTTTTACTTAACCGCAGTATCTTTTTTCTTACCAGTAGAAAGAAATTTTCCTATTTATAAGTTGGCCAGAAAGTTTGTTCCATAAGTGTTACAGAAAAACCCGAACAAACTTTCTGGGCAACCCAGTATATTCTCTTTAAAAAGGGAGGAAAAAAATCTAAACTAAATTCAATAAAAGTGAAAATCTGATGATGTATACACTTATCTAATGGTGAAAGATAAAGGCAAACGAAATTCTAAAGAAGGATTATTCAGCATTCTGATAGAACAGGGCAAGAGCTTGTACCCCTGGGTATATCTAATTATACTTGAAATAGAAACAAATCATTGCAGATGGTGACTGCAGCCATGAAACTAAAAGATGCTGTTCCTTGAAAGAAAAGTTATGACCAACCTAGAGAGCATATTAAAAAGCAGAGACATTACATTGCCAACAAAAGTCTGTCTAGTCAAGGCTATGGTTTTTCCAGTAGTCATGTATGGATGTGAGAGTTGGACTATAAAGAAAGCTGAGTGCAGAAGAATTGATGCTTTTGAACTGTGGTCTTGGAGAAGACTCGTAAGAGTCCCTTGGACTGCAAGGAGATCCAACCAGTCCATCCTAAAGGAAATCAGTCCTGAATATTCATTG
>SJYV01022194.1:1109337-1165010 GCA_006410875.1 Neotragus pygmaeus | reverse complement strand
CACTCCAGTACTCTTGCCTAGAAAATCCCATGGAAGGAGGAGCCTGGTGGGTTGCAGTCCATGGGGTCACTAGGAGTCAGACACAACTCAGCGACTTCACTTTCATGCATTGGAGAAGGAAATGGCAACCCACTCCAGTGTTCTTGCCTGGAGAATCCCAGGGATGGGGGAGCCTGGTGGGCTGCCGTCTATGGGGTCGCACAGAGTTGGACACGACTGAAGTGACTTAGCAGCAGCAGCAGCAAGTGGGTTTTAACATTATATCTCCTACCCTAAGGTCTTCTAAATCTTTCCTGATTTTCCTTGATGTAAAGAGTTTCCTTTATTAATTGTTATGTTTATTGATTGATTTGTTGATTTCACCCTGACACTGTTTATATACATACCTCAGTTCATAATCATTTTCAGATCTCTGGACCTCATAGTGACACTCAGATATTCTCAGCCCTGGTTATGTATTCCTACACCCCCTCTTGTTGCTGGTTTGTTTGCTTCCAACTGTTTTCTTTTGTAACTTTCTAAAAAGGAAAAAATTAGCCCTATGAATATATATAGAAAATTATATAACACCAAGGTACTGGTGAAATAAAAACTTAGCTGTAACGACGCCACCTGTGTGGTTCTTTCTGATGACTTTCCCCTCATGCCCTGCCAGAAGGAACCACTATTCTAAATTATATTTATCATAATACAGTTATTTTGTTAGAGGTCATTCATGGATATGTAACATAATTAGACATGTTATGAAAACATATCTAATATGTTTTCATAATTAGACACTATTGCAAGCTTTATATAAACTGTATATTACCCCAAACTTTTATATTTTTAACAGGAATGCATATTTATTTTATCATGTCAAACAATCCAGAGGTACCTGAGGGAAATAATAATCTTCCTCTATCCTTTTCCTTAATTTTTAAAACATTTTATACAATTTTAAAAGGCTACTTTCCACTTACAGACATTACAAAATATTGCCTATACTCCTCATTTTAGACAGTACGTCCTTGAAACATGCTTTTAAGTCAACATTTCTTTCAAGAACTTTATCCACAATGATCAATGTAGTTTTATTAGAGAGATTTTTAACAGTCATATCCTATTTCCATTTTCAGAAGATTCCACAATTTAATTTTCCTGCTGATGAATACTTAAGATGCTTACTATATTTTACAACTACATAGTTACACAAAAAGCTTTAAAGAAGATTCTTAGACACATCTTCTGATGCATAAGTCAGTTTCTCTCAGGGTTTTCAATCAGCCATGGACTCCTCCATTAGCAAGTGAAAGTGTTAGTCACTCAGCCACGTCTGACTCTTAGTGCCCCCATGGACTGCAGCCCGCCAGGCTCCTTTGTCCATGCAATTCTCCAGGCAAGAACACTGGAGTGGGCTGCCATTCCCTCTCCAGGGGATCCTGCATTGTAGGCAGATTCTTTACCATCTGAACCAGGGAAGCCCCATTAGAAGTGATCAGAAATGTTTGAAGAATGTTTGGACGCTTGAATGACCATAGTAGGAGACATAACTCACACACAGTGGGTGTGACTCAGAGATATGAATGACACCCCAGAAGAGAGGCTTGCCTTGCCCAAATTACCAATAAGGTCCCCTTAAGAAACACCATATCTCAAAGTTGAGTTATTGGTTTGCAGGTTATGTGGATCCTACTCTTGACTCACGAGGTATTGCCAAATTTTTCTTCAAAGTAGATATATTAATTAATATATCTAAGATCAGCCAATAATTTCCTATTGTGCAACATCTTTGCCTGCACCTACCATTGCAAGATTTTTCTAACATGTGCCTACCTGAAATTGTGAAAGGGGATTGATCCGTTACTCTCTTAGCATGACAGCTTCAGAGTTTTCTTTCTTAGTTATTTGAAATAGTACTTTAAACAATCTAATAATAATGCTTTCTTTGTATTTTTGTTGCAAATCTCTTCACCCAGTATCTAACCTTAAAAAAAGAAAGATTTATATTAAGGTACCAAGAATCACATGTATAAAAAATTTAATGAGCTGAATTTATAAGTATTTTTCTTTGCATACTGTACGTTTGTGTGTGGCATTTATCCCAGAGGTATGGTTTAAAACCCCCAAGGTCACACATACATGCTCATACATCTTCCTGGAAAAGCTCTGAAGTTTTGCTTTTTACAATCTTTATCCTGAATTGTTTACTTATGGTTTGAGGTGGGTATGATATTTTATTTTTGTCCATATGGATAATCAAACTTTAAAGCACTTTTTATTGATANGTCACACATACATGCTCATACATCTTCCTGGAAAAGCTCTGAAGTTTTGCTTTTTACAATCTTTATCCTGAATTGTTTACTTATGGTTTGAGGTGGGTATGATATTTTATTTTTGTCCATATGGATAATCAAACTTTAAAGCACTTTTTATTGATAAGACCTACCCTAACTCCCAATGACCTTCACCTCTATCAGGTATATAATTTCCATTCCTAAGATCTCTATATATCTATACCTGTGCCAGTATCTCATAATAATTATTTCCTACATAGACCTGTAGTAAATCTTGATATCCAATAACATTAGCCCCCACCTTGCTGTGGTCCTTCAGATTAGTTTTTTTTCCTTTGTTCTTCCATGTAAATTTCAGAATTCAAAAGTCTAACACCCCCACCTCCAAATAAAAGCAGTGGAGATTCTGACTGCTTTACAAATTAATCTAAGAACAGCTTCATATTGTTCTCTTTCTAGCTATGAATATGGTTACTTTCTATATCTCTCTCTCTTTTTTTTGGTAATTGATTTAAATTTTTAGAGCAATTTTAGGTATACAGAGTAATTGAAAAGTATAATCTCATATCTCTTCTTCCTCCCTATATATAATATCCCCAGTTACTAAGATTTACACTAATATGGTTACAATCGATAAACTATTATTGATACATTTATTATTAACTAAGGTCTATAATTTACCTTAGTATTTACTTCTGTATTGTATAGTTCTATTAGCTTGNCTATGAATATGGTTACTTTCTATATCTCTCTCTCATTTTTTTGGTAATAGATTTAAATTTTTAGAGCAATTTTAGATATACAGAGTAATTGAAAAGTATAATCTCATATCTCTTCTTCTTCCCTATATACAATATCCCCAGTTACTAAGATTTACACTAATATGGTTACAATTGATAAACTATTATTGATACATTTACTATTAACTAAGGTCTATAATTTACCTTAGTATTTACTTCTGTATTGTATAGTTCTATTAGCTTGGACAGATGCATAAAGTCATGTGTCTACCACCATAGCCTCATATACAATCGTCTCCATGTTGCAAAAATCACCTACCCATCCCTCCCTCCTCTTCCCTCCTCAAACCTGGCAATCATTAATCTCTTCACTGTCCATAGTTTTGTCTTCTCCAGAATGTCATACAGTTGGAAACACACTTTACATAGCCTTCTCAGACTGACTTCTTTCACTTGGTAATATGCATTTAAATGTCTTCCATGCCTTTTTGTGGCTTGATAGCTCCTTTATTTTTGTTGCTGAATAATATTCCATAGTGTGGATATACCACAGTTCATTTATGCATTCATCTTTTCTAAAATAAATAGTTTTTTTTCCTTCACTGCTCAGAGTTTCCAATTCAATATGGAATAGTATATTGATAATATGCTTTATCTCTTATTTCCTTGATANCCTTTGCAGTTCTTTGATATTTAATGCCCTCTCTTTGTTGTTTAGCAAGCGCCCAAACCTCTGACCAGCCAATAAGTTTCCCCTGGGTGGGGAAGAAGGGGCACGTTCATCAAAGTTCACCCAACCTCTCTAGCGCTCGGGTGGGAGTTTGGCAGTATTGCTGGATCACTGTCTGAACCGATAGCTCTTCCTGTCAACTACAAATTGACACTTACCAAGAGCATTGCCAACAACCAAACAACAAAGGGGCTTGCCATCTGCCTCTAAGGAGACTGAATAGCTGTTGACCTTCAACAGCCCCTGAGGGAGTTCAGGGGGGAGTGAGGCACTCTGTGCTTCAGGGAATCTGGTGGGACAGGTCTTTAGATAATCGGATGTTTTTAGGAACAGATTTTATGATCTCAAGCCTTCCATCGCCTCATACCTAGAGAAGCACTAAATCCTTTCATGGTGACATCAGATCCTCAGGACTAACAAAAAGCCTTTTGTAAAATGGGTGCTTCAGGGTATTGAACTCCCCCTTTACCAAAACCTTATATCTTGTCTTTCCCCCACTGCTGCGTTGGAAGAGTCTCTCAGAGCTATCTGAGATGCTGCCTCCCGGGCTGCAGTCCTCATTTTGCCCCAAATAGAACTTAACCCACAACTCTCATGTTGTACATCTTTTTTAGCCGACATTCCCAAAAGTCCAGAGCACACACACTCTACAACCCTGCCTCAGATGCCTTTCCCTAGTGAAACAAGGCACTCCAGGTAACAGCCTCTCCAACGTCGGAGATTAAGAAATTGAAGGACGGGCAGAAACTAGCCAGTCTAACTGCTAACTCAGGCTTCTGAACCGGCCCAGCCACAGAGCGACTGCAAATGCGCTTGCGCCCTCTGGCCGGCTCCGTCCCCAAAGTTCGCCTCGCGCTCCGATTGGCTGTTCCTCGCACCAGCCCCGCCTTAAAACTGGCACCACGTGATTCGCTGGTCACCGCGTGATTGGTTGTTCCTCTCGCTGGGGCTGCCGGCCCCGCCGCGAGGAGCTGGAGCCCGGGAAGGGGGAAGAGACTGCCTCCCGCACGGTACAGCACAGGGTGGGCTGCCGTCAGCCTCTGCAGGCTCGGGCAGGCCTCGTGAAAGTGTAGGACGTAAGCGTTTTGGGAGGTTCGGAAAGCAGACTGCAGAGCCCCTGCCTGCAGCTTTGGTTTGCACCCTGGCTCCGGCCTTAACTCGTGTTTCCTCCACAAGAATGGCTTCCCTCAGTCTTTCCTGAAGTTGATGAGGTTTGGACGTATTAGTAGTATTAGTAGTATTGTTATTTTTCTTATCATCATCGTCATTTTGAGAGTCCACTGCGTATAAGCATTGGTGGTCCTGCGCAGGGCGCCATGCAGAAAGCCTTGAGTTAGAAGCTGGAGGAAGGAGGGCTCATAGATGCTTGCGGAACGTCCTTAAACCAGCATGAAATGTTGGAGGTAAGTCAGCTTTATAAATTGTGCCGCTGCTTTTTATAATCTAGGAGCTTAGGGTTTAGTAGGGAGGGTCATTCATTGACTAAATTAAACGCTCGTTTATTGAGCCGCCTTCTATTGCCCCAGGTTCCCTGCTGAGTGTAATGGTTGCAAAGGCCAGTGAGACCCAGTCCTGGTTCTTCAGGAGCTCTGTCTGTGTGATGGGGCTGGTGGATGAGACAAGGAGGTGGAGGATGGGATTGAGTGAATATTTGGCATGTGACGCCTACGGTCGGAAAGAGTGCTGTGAGAGTGAGAGGATGGGGTAACTGAGGGAGTTAGGGACGAGTTAACCGAGAAGAGGTCTTCCTGATAGCTCAGCTGGTAAAGAATCCGCCTGCAATGCAGGAGACCCCGGCTGGATTCCTGGGTCAGGAAGATCCACTGGAGAAGGGAAAGACTACCCACTCCTGGAGAATTTCATGGACTGTATAGTCCATGAGGTCGCAAATAGTCGGCACGAGTGATCGACTTTCACTTAACAGAGATGACATTTGAACAAGGCATTAGGATCAACTTTCACTTAACAGAGATGACATTTGAACAAGGCATTAGAACTATAATTAGACTTTCTCCAGATTGAAAGGGGTAGGGAAGGCACGCCAGACAGAAGTTTACAGAGGAAGAGAACTAGGAAAGTGTGCCCACTGTGAGTGACTGGAGCACCCTTGGAGCTCTGCTCTCAAGTTTCCTCCTTTGAGGCAGAGTTATTTAAATTAAGTTCTGTTAGCTCGTTTGTTTTTTGGTAACGCGTACTCCTGCAAAGGCTGGTGGGATCAAGGCTCAAGCCTCTAAAAAGGCACTTTGTTTTTAGTAGTTTCCCTCTTTTTGTGGAGTTTAGTTGCTGAATGGAGAACACAGGCCATATGTAGCTGTCCAGTTTTAACTAGGGAGTATCAGTCTAATATCAGTTTTAGAAGTGGCCAACTGAAGCATGTTGTGTGTCCAAAATTGTTACTTATATATTGACAGTACTCTGCTGAAAAGCTGGAGAGGTTGACATTGTTTGCAAACCAGGAGAAAGTGTCATTTAGAATAAATAAAATGTAGTCAACTTTCTCATTCAAAAATTGATTATCCAGGTTGTGAATTACTCAGGCTTTGCATTGTTTCCTTTACCTTGCCCATCCTCTGGAGAAAAATGAAATTAAACCTTATTTTTAGCTGGTAATGGAAAAATATAAATCTGGTAACCAGACCTGTCTCTCTTCCAAGCCTGTTGTTAATTTGCTATGGACCTTTGTCAAATCATATTCTCCTCGGATTTTGGACTCTTTAGAAGACTTCTATAAAATTTTTATGGCTAATACTTTTCATCTCTATTAACAGTAGAATTGTAAATCAGATTATACATTAAATGAATTGGAGTTTATAAAGGCTTTTTAGTAGAAAAATCTTTCCTGAAGGTTTTCCTTTAGAACTAGACTATAAATCCCTTCACAGACAAGCCCTAAGATTTTATCAGGCATGGTGTTTGGGTTCACTAAAACCAGAAATTATTTTGAACTGTGAATGCTTCTCTACTCTGTATTTCAAAAGCAAACAACCACATACCCCAAAACAAAACTTGTTCATGTTAACATTTTGTACAGCAGAGTTGTTTAAGGTGCATAGTAGAAGATGCCCATGTTTGAAATTTGTCTGAAAAGAAGCCTTTTTGTTTTTCATGGGTAAACCTAAGTTTTCTCTGATGTGAAAATAGGGTTTGGGGCTGCTCTTAAGAAATATTTGAAAGCAGTGATGCGATGATGAGTGAAGCATAGTCTGACCTGGTACTGCCATTGCTTCAGTGTTGGCTTTGACCAGGGTATGACCCCTTAATCTTCTCTCTGAGCTGATTCTGGTTGTGGTTTTTCTACTCTGGTATGTTCTAGTCTATTTGGATACTGGCTTTATTATGTGTTAGAGCATTTCTTTAGTATGCTTTTGTATTACTGATACCTTCATGTTTTCTTTGTAGGTTGAGGTGAAAAAGACGGCTTTGATATCTTCATGGAAGACTGCATTATTTCATCCCTGAATCTGGTTCAGTTCCCTTATTGACTTATTACTGTGTTAAAATGCTTGTTTAGCAACGATTATAAAATAAAAGTAGTTAACATGTACATGCTGTCTTGGGGCAGACCAAGGGAAAACAGGTGTTCATCCTGGAAAAATGTTGCTCATTGGATTTCCTATTAAGTCAGTATGTCTAGTGTTTAACTTTGAAACAAATTTAAAAATTTAAATATCTTGAAATCTATAGGATATTGTTTCAATATTTCTGTTACCTTTGTGGTGTCATAAAATGTGCTTTGAATTGCTAAAATGAATTGTTTTAGAAAACACGTCTCAGCAGAGGCACTTACAAATCATTTTCATTCTTCCTCTTCTAGTAATGATTAAAAAAAAAACAACTGTATATTTTCACCAACCTGCCAATCCAGTGGCTTGCATTTTTCTACATAGGTAACTTGTTTCTGTAGAATAAGGTATTTCACGCAAGACTAATTTCTTGCTGTTGGAGTAGAGGATTTCTCTCCAAGTATTTGATTAGTGAAAAAAGGCAAAATAATATAAAATGCCTCAAAAAGTCCAAAGTGGTCTAAATGAAAATTTACTGTAAGTACCTCAACTAGGAAATTCCCTGGCGGTCCGGTGCTTAGGACTCCAAGGGTTAGGCTTTCACTGCTGAAGGCCTGGGTTCAATCCCTGGTCAGGGAACTAAGATCCCACAAGCCTTGAGGTGTGGCCAAAAATAAATACCTCATTTAATCTTTCTGTTTCCACATAATCATGACATGGAACAGCTCTTTGCCAAAAACTTTTATTCTTAAAATTTATTTAAGCGTTTCATAGAAACTTAAGTAATGACCAGAATAATTCATGTCAGTTTAGCAAACTTAACAAGCAGAAAGAGCTTATTGAAAGGTGCTTTATGTACACAGTCACAGCTGGGTCAATATTTTACTCCATCTCTTCATTTGTCACTTTGCTTTCACATTGAAATCTTCAGACTATTCTGTTCAACCTGTTTTCCTTTAACCAGTTTCCCAAGGAAGACACGTGTGTTTTTACAAAGGGAACTTTAAAAGTTGATAAACTGTAGCAGGTGTTATTTAACAAGTGGGTCACAGCAGATGGGAGGAGCTGTTGTTTTCCTAAAGTGTTTCTAAGTATGTCTATAAAGAGCAAGTCCATATTTCATACTGTTTGCAAGCTAATAAAACCTATTCCTCAGAGGCAGGTTTCCCAGGTGGCTCAGTGGTAAAGAATCTATCTGCCTGCCAATGCAGGAGCTACGAGAGATGCAGGTTCGATCCCTGGGTTGGGAAGTTCTCCTAGAGGAGGAAATGGCAACCCATTCCAGGATTTTTGCCGGGATAGTCCCATAGTCAGAAGAGCCTTTTGGGCTACAGTCTATGGGATTTCAAAGACTCGGACGTGACTGAGCCACTGAGCACACAAGCGTGCACAGAGGCTGGTTATTGCCTTCTTTTCCAAAAAGGCCTGTTTCCGATTCACCACCCATTTAATGAGGTCTAACTTGGGTTTCCCTGAGAGCTTCTATACTTCTTGTCCTTTAACAAAGAGGCGAGATCTTCTGCGTCAAGCATTCTCTTTTATCCCTTCCTCTTTGCTGACTCTCACATCCTTTGCCAGTCCTGATTCTCTCTCTCTAACCAGTTCAGTCCACTCTAAGTAGGGGTTGTCTAGGGAGTAAGCTAAAAGGTTAAGATCAACGAGTAAATCCTTTTAAAGAAATCCATATGGTTGTCTGAAGTTCACACAATTATTAATTGAGAATGAGAAGTATCAAAAATGCTATTTACCCTGTGGAAAACCAGCCCTGTGGGCTTACAGTGCAATCATTTTGTTGTGAGGTAAGGTGCTAATCCCTTTCAGTTCTCAGGGGAGTACAGCTTAATGAGATGCTGTACCTCTGTTGGATAGCCTGTGATAGGACAAGCCTGGTGACTCCTCACGTAATTAAACACACATCGATAACAAAACACATAGCCGGAGGTGGCGAGAACCGTGTCATTCACCCGGTTTTTACGACACAGTGGGCACACAGTCTTCATTTTGGGTAACAGGGGAGAATCAGAATTGTAGTCTAGGTGTACAGGTGGTGGTGGAGTAGGCAGAGCAGTCAGGGTCTTGATGGTTTCTTGGTTTTCCGATGAGTACCACCACTCAAGGAACTGCAGGAAGAAGACACCCACCGAAAGGCCAGTAGAGAGGGACAAGGCAACACCCCCCACGGCTTTCTTCAGAGCTGACTTTATCTTCTCACCAATGCTGTTTGGAGAATACAACAAGGAGGCAAAAAGAAACTGTTTATTTAGGCATAATCACAGAATGACTAATAGAAACGTAGTTCTTGTGTTTTTCATTGGAATCTGATTTAGCTTGGGGATTGAAAATTGTGTCCTTGATGATCCCTTCTAAACAATTCCCTCTTTCTGACTTACAATATTTTAGGAGTATAGGAGCTAAGATTTGTTTTTAATGACTAGAGCTTGTGTTTGAGAAAGAAATTAGTGAGATGATATAGACTATATAATCAACTTGTATATTGATTATATAGACCTTTTGGGGCGGGACAGTAATATTCAAGGAAAAAAACAACTCAGCGGTATTGAGGAATATATTTGAACTTGTAGGAGAACACAAACACTAACTAGAAGTGCGATGTGTGGCACGTTCAGTCCTGTCCAACTCTTGGCGATCCCATGGACTGTGGCCTGCCAGTCTCCTCTGTCCATGGGATCTTCCAGGCAAGAATACTGGAGTGGGTTGCTATTTCCTACTCCAGAGGATCTTCCCAACCTAGGAATTGAACCCTAGTCTCTGGTATCTCCTGCGGCAGGCAGATTCTTTACCACTAGCACCAAATGGAAGGGGGAGAGCACCACAGTAGGAGCAGTCTTTAGAACTGTATTGATCTGGCTGGAATCTCAGCTCTGCCACCTTCGAGCTGTGTGGCCTTGGCAAGGTACTTAACTATTAGAACTTAGTTTCTTCAACTGTTAAATGATGCTTATGCATTATTTCATTGAGTTGTGATAAGGATTGAGGTGATATACATAAACATCTGTGTACCAGCACAGGGCCTGGTACATAGCAAGTGTGCACAAAAATGTAGGCAGTATGAGGAGGAAAGTTAACAGGATGGCAATCCTTATTTTATGGACACATGAATTTTTCAATGATTTTATGAAATGACCTCAGAGTGGACTGAGGGAGATGAATGGGTCAGATTTTAGGATTTACTAATCAAAGACTTTAGGGAAATGTTAAGGCCTTACCTCCCAGCTGGTAGCTGCATCATGCTGGCCTCAGCTGGTTTGTGCTCCAGAGCTTGTATATCCTGAACTGTAAGCCGACCTAGCCGAACTCCAGCCAGCCTCAGCAGTGGTGAGTGATGTTGATCCTTTCCTAGAATGTATCGAAGCTGCTGTGCCAGAAACCAGCCTTCCCAGGCCATGTTAACAAATGGGTAGGCTGCCAGGAAGGCTCTGTAAAATTGTTTCCAGCGGGAAGAAGGGGGATGGATGGAATATTCGTCCTCTTCTCTCAGGCTAGAAACCAGCTTCTCCAGTTTCACTTTCACATAGGGAAGAAGGACCAGGAACATAATTGATTTCATAAACTGCTTCTTTGGGAGACCAGCACTGGCCAATCTCTGGAGCTTGTGTTGGTCTCCCATTACAATCCTCTTTAAGCCATAAAAGTTTTCAGAAAAGGAGGCGCTGGTTTTCGACAGATAATGCTGCTGGAGCAGAAGATCTAGCAGGGTGAAGATTTCATCAAACCACCTCCAAAAGAAGCCAAAGTGGGCAGGATTTGATTCTGCAAGAACCTACAGCAAAATAAATGAAATTCATTCCATTACAACAGCTACTATGCCTTGTTATTTATATTTCCTTTTTTCCCCTCTAAATTCTACACTTTTCTTTCTACACCTTAACCTCCCTGAAGGGCTGGGTATGTAGTGCTCACAACACTCTAACACGGAAGATAGACTCCATAGCTGTTAAATCATAGGATATGGATTATATACTGATTATTTCGAAACCGAGGCCAACAAATTCAAGTTATTGGTTTTTGTTTTTTTTTTACCCCAGACATCCCTAAAACTTTCCAGAGAATTAAATCCTTACCTTAACCACATGCTGAAGAGCAGGTCTCACTGCTGACATTAAACTGTCCTGTGCTACCACCTCAAAGATTGATGGCTGGTCATCCACGACAGAGGCAGTCGTGATGTGAGCCCCATGCTCAGCCATAGTTTCGTGTGTGCACTGGGTTTTACGTTGTCCACAAGCTCTTTAGTAAGCATGAATTTTTGGGGGGCGCCAGATGGGTGCTCAGTTTAACGGTAACTTTTATCTCAAAAGGAAAGCCCCTCAATTTTACTGGAACTGGGCAAAAAAAAGACCTCTTCCGGAGGCAAGGTGAGGGGGAGGGTTCGAGTGAAGGGAGGTGAAAAACGAAGTTAACACGGACGTGGGTAGAAATAGTATGTAGGAGAGGTGATTTGACTAACGCTGCACCTCACGGGACAAAGCGTGACTACGGGGAAGACAGCATGGCGCTGGGCGCTGGCCTGGCGAGCGGCAGTCCTGGAGGCTGCCAGTCAGGGACTCTAACTCAGGAGGGTTCAAAAGCCAGGCGGATCTGAGCGATCGGATGTGCGCCAGTACGGCCGGCCCTCCGCGGCCTGGCTCAGCTGTGGCCTGAGCAGTACCCCCACCGTGACCGTCCTTGCGCGCTGACCCTGGGCGAGGCGCGAGGGACCCACGACCCCGCGGTTGAAAAGAGGTCTCCGTTTTATGACAGAATCCGCAGCCGGAAATAGGAGCCGCTGGAGCTTGGAGAAGGCCGGCGGAGGAGAGGCGCTCTAGCCCGGAATGCGGCCCTGGAAACCGGAATTGGAGAACTCTATGACCTCATCGGGACTTCCGCTTCCGCCCCCGCTGAACATAAAGGAGGCACTAGAGGCGATCGGCTGGAGGAGAGGTCTCTGCTGATTGGTTTTACTTTTCTTAACTGGGTTTGCGTCTCTGTCTTGTTGGAAAGCCACAGCTCTGATCTCTCTCTGCGGAGTCTTTTTGGCAAGGTGTTGGGGGCACTGTATCTATGTCTGGAGCTTGAGTTCGGCCCGCAGTTGAGGCGTTTGTTCCCTGAGGCGAACCAGATAGGGTCGAGGGACCCGAGGGAATGTGGAGATGGAAGCTTCACTTTGCTTGCGGTGGGGGTCGTGGTTCACTATTATCTGCAGCCTTAGGGAAGGATTTAAAGCGACATAGGCAGAGAGCGGAGAAGGCAATGGCAACCCACTTCAGTACTCGCCTGGAAAATCCCATGGACGGAGGGGCCTGGTAGGCTGCAGTCCATGGGGTCGCTAGGAGTCGGACACNTTAGGGAAGGATTTAAAGCGACATAGGCAGAGAGCGGAGAAGGCAATGGCAACCCACTTCAGTACTCGCCTGGAAAATCCCATGGACGGAGGGGCCTGGTAGGCTGCAGTCCATGGGGTCGCTAGGAGTCGGACACGACTGAGCGACTTCACTTTAACTTTTCACTTTCATGCATTGGAGAAGGAAATGGTAAACCACTCCAGTATTCTTGCCTGGAGAATCCCAGGGACGTGGGAGCCTGGTGGGCTGCCATTTATGATATGGGGTCGTACAGAATCCCGACACGACTGAAGCGACTTAGCAGCAGCAGCACAGTAGCTAACAAAATAAGGAAAGCCAACTCTGAAGGAACAGAAATTATACAGTTCTACTGGATGTTTGTAGCAAGAATAGCAAAGTCTCACCCAGGCATTGATGTTACAATAAATGAGCTTCAACACATTTCTGTCATTGTACTCATGATTCAGATTCCTATTGACTGACCTTAGGTTAAGATTACCTCTCCACTCCCTGTTTTACTGTTAGTCAATTAATAGTTCTTTGAGAATATTTTAAAAGTAAACTGACATTATTACGTGGGGGAAAAAAGGCAGTCAAATAATGTCAGTTATTACAGCCAATAAATAATAAACACCTCATCACAAACCCCACTCAGGTTTATGGTATAATGAGATAGGACACACAAAAATTGATTGTGCTTATGTTAAAAGGTATTATGAGCCATCAGATAGGTTAATACGGTGAGATTCACTTGGTGATAACAGCTGGGAGAAATGAGGCTGTTCAAACCAGCTCCGACAGAAGTCCTCTATTGGCCTTTGTAACCAAAGGGAAGATTGTTTCTCACCTCACGTCTTATCTCAGCTTCTCTCTGCCAGTTGCTTTCAGCTAGAGTGATGTAACCTGGTATCTCCTTGTATCTCATATCAGAACCAGAAGTCCACTGAAAAATTAGGTGGACCTCAAAAGGTTGAGTACATTTGGGAAAAATCATAGTCATGGTGAATCTGCCTGCAATGTGGGAGACCTGGATCAGGAAGGAAGCCCCTGGAGAAGGAAATGGCAACCCACTCAGGTATTCTTGCCTGGAAAATTCCATGGACAGAGGAGCCTGGCAGGCTATGGCCATGAGATAGCAAAGAGTTGGACACAGCTGAGTGACTTCACTGGCTCACTCACTACCAAATGGAATAAGGAAGGGCTAGGAAGGCAGTGGCAGTGGGGGCTGGGAAGGAAGAACCTTTTAGATAGGGTAATCAGGGAGTCCCTTTATGAGATTACAGTTAAAACAAGACCTAAATTATGAGCCAGTCATAACTCAACCCTGTATAGAGTTAGGGAAGACGAATAGGTAGGAGGAGTGGTTATAAAGCCCCTAGGATGGGAAACAACTTGGAGTATTTGAGGGCTGCAAAACCTAGCAAGGAGTGAAATGAAGAGGAACTGAGAGATTTAAAAAAAAATGTTAGAGAGGTGGACAGGAACCAGAGCACTCCTAAGTCATGGGAAGGAGACTGACTTTTAGTCAAAGTGCAATGGGAAGATTTTGAAGGATTTATACACCACAGTCATGACCAGATTTATATTTTTAAGATGACCCTGTAATGGTTACGTAGTTAGCTTTACTTTGTGTTTGTTTGTCAAGCCTTACATGTATGATGTATGCTCTTTTTGAAATGTTTGTTATACTTCAAAAAAAGTTAAATATCTGGCTATATGGAAAATGGTTGGAGGAGAGTTGAGTTTTCCAGTAGTTCATGTAAGAGGTCATGGTGGATTGGACTAATGAGGTGAACAGAGGGAACTGCACAAAATTGAGATACTTTTTGAAGGTAGAACTGACAACTTGGAGATGGAATGAATGTGGCAGTTAAGGAAAAGAGAGAAATCAAGAATGATGCCCAGGTTTCTGGCTAGTAATGTTTGTCAGTGTAATTCATTGAGATAATTGCAATCTAAGCAAATATTTACACACTCCAAAGGCTTGCCAGGTAGCTCAGTGGGTAAAGAATCTGCCTGCAATGCAGGAGACCCCAGTTTGATCCCTGGGCCGGGAAGATCTGGAGAAGGGCGTGACAACCCACTCCAGTATTCTTGCCTGGAGAAGCCCAAGGACAGACGAGTCCATAGGGTTGAAAAGAGTCAGACACGACTAAAACAGCTGAGCTTAAGCACAGCATGGACTACTCAGAACAAGTCCTGGTCAACAACAGGGCCACATATTGCCTCATATTCCTCATATATATACTATGTGCAGGCATAGTTAAGTGACTTATCTAGCCTAATTGATGTCATCCTTATAGTAATATTATGATTGGATATTACTGTTTCTTCCATTTTATAGATAAGAAAACTAAAGAATAAAGAAATGGGGGAAACTGGGAGGACATTTCTGTTTAGTTCAGTCTTTCAGTCATGTCCAACTGTGACTGCATGGACTGCAGCACTCCAGGCTTCCCTGTCCATCACCAGCTCCCGGAGCTTGCTCAAACTCAAGTCCATCGAGTCAGTGATGCCATCCAACCATCACATCCTCTGTCCCCTTCTCCGTCTGCCTTCAATCTTTCCCAGCATCAGGGTATTTTCCAAGGAGTCAGTTCTTTGCATCAGGTGGCCAAAGTACTGGAGCTTCAGCTTCAGCATCAGTCCTTCCAATGAATGCTCAGGACTGATTTCCCATAGGATTGACTGCAGTCAATCCCTTGCAGTCCAGGGACTCTAAAGCGTCTTCTCCAATACCACAATTCAAAAGCAACTATTCTTCAGTGCTCAGCTTTCTTTATAGTTCAAGTGTCACTTCCATACATGGAGAAGGACAGGTTCTATACAAATTAGGAAAATGAGAAACTGTTGGAAGTTTTTGAATAGGGGAAGAGGTATGAATCAAAGATTTTTCTGCTGGCATCTTCTTTACAAAATACAACTCTGTCTTCTGTGAATTGTACCTAGAATCAGGTGTGTTTTTTTTTTTTTTTAACTCCCCACACTACCCTGTACTTTTATGACGTGGAATATATACAGAATTACTCAAAAGTGTTGTTAGCAATTTGGTGATGAAGTTTGGGTAATAGGTCAAGGCTAGAGATAGGCTTTTTAGGAGTCATATGAGTAGGAAAAATAGTTGAACCCATGGTATTGCTAAAGGGATAGTGTAAAGAAAATGTATGAGTATAGAACATAAATCCTTGCTACTCCCTCAAACACCATCTTATATCTCTTTTCAGTCATACTTTTTTATGGAGTTATCTGTTTTCATTCCTTTCCTTCCATTTATCTTATAACCTCTGCAGCATGACTTTTGCCTTCAATGTCTCTATGGATGGTCTTGGCAATGACATAAAGACCTTTGTGGTGCTAAATTCTTGGACACTTTTTGGCTCCTCCTTTTCTCTATAGCAACTGTTCTTGACCACTCACTCATACATTTAGTCATTCAACAAATTGGGGGGAGGCCTCAGAGATACAATTTTGATATTCAATTCCTATACTTTCAGAGAACTCTAGAAACATTCTAAATCATTATGACTGCCTTCTTTTCCTTCTACCTCTCTGACTGCTTCTCAGTCCCCTTTGCATTTGGGTTTCCCAGCTTCTGCCTTAGGCTCTCTTCACATTCTTCTTTCTTGATTAAAAGACTTTATTATTATTTTTGCTTAGAGCAGTTTTAGGTGGGAAGTTTTAGTTTTGAGGGGAAGATAGAGAGATTTCTAGATCTTGGTTTCTGCAAGGGACTTCTTTTGTGTAAGCAAACTCCTAGATTTCCCTGGTGGCTAANTTATTATTATTTTTGCTTAGAGCAGTTTTAGGTGGGAAGTTTTAGTTTTGAGGGGAAGATAGAGAGATTTCTAGATCTTGGTTTCTGCAAGGGACTTCTTTTGTGTAAGCAAACTCCTAGATTTCCCTGGTGGCTAAAGAACTTGCCCGCCAATGCAATAGACACGGGTTCAATCCCTGGGTGGGGAAGATCCCTTGGAGAAGGAAATGACAAACTACCCCAGTATCCTTGCCTAGGAAATCACATGGACAGAGGAGCCTGGTGGGCTACAGTCCATGAGGTCACAAGAGTCAGCCGTGACTTAACAACTAAAACAATTAACAAAGCATACCTATTACATGCTAGGCTTCTTACCAACCTAATCCGGTTTAAGCTGCATAAACTGCTAAGAGTTATTATCATCGTCTTTATTTCACAAGAAGACTGGAGTTGAAGAGACAAGTAACTTTCCGAGTCACATTCAGGGCAGAGATTCGGATTCAGATGGATTCACACATAGATTTGAGGCCGTGTCAACCTTTTTTCCTTGCACCAGTCTCCTCCAGTTCCACTGCCCTTGTATAATCCTGGGCTGGATCACCACTGTCCGTGTATTTTAACTGCCCGAGGAATTAGCTGGGTTTTGCTGTCTGTTTGTAAAGAAAGCAACAGGCATTTCACTGACTGTAAGTTTTTAGAGAGGTCTTGTGTGAGGAAACAAAGCCAGAGAATGTCAGCTTGTTTACTAGATTTTTTCAGAAGAATTTCCTCCGAAGCCCAGATCTCAGATCTCTTCCCCACCGCGCCAAATTTTTCCGTCTCCAAGGCGACAGAGAGTAGTTTCTTTCCTGTTCTCTCGCGCATCTGGATGACGTCACACGGCGAGGCTCTCTGACGTAAGAGTTTCCTGTCCACCATCTTTGTAACTGGCAAAGTGGGTTTTGCGCAGTGGCTTAGACCTGGAGAAGGAGTCGTGACGTGCAGGAAACCATTACAACATCGCTCGGGCCGTGCTCTCTGGCTGCTGCTGCCACCCCCGCCCTTGCCTACGGTGAGTTGTAGGCGGCTACCTCTGGGGTGTGTCCCTTTTTGATGGGGATGGAGGATCCCCAGACTTGGTTGGAGACAGGCGGAGGAGAGGAAATCCGGGGACCGTGACCGTTGAAGATGGAGTGAGCCGTCGGGTGTGACCGTTGTGAGGAAGAGGGTTGGAGAAAAGGACTCCACCGCTGGGGCGGGGCGAGGGAATCCTCGGGGTGGGAATTGGGGGGCACTGGGGGAANGATGGAGTGAGCCGTCGGGTGTGACCGTTGTGAGGAAGAGGGTTGGAGAAAAGGACTCCACCGCTGGGGCGGGGCGAGGGAATCCTCGGGGTGGGAATTGGGGGGCACTGGGGGAAAGATATGTGCGAAGTCGGGGGGTTCGGAGGGTCAGAGGCCAGGGGTGTGGCTGGCGGAGACCGGAGGCCGAGGAGAGAATCTTGCTTCTTCCCGGTTTGGTGTCGTTCTCTTGAGAGGCTTATGCTCAGCTGAGGAAAGGGAAAAGGGGTTCCCCAGAGCTTTGCTCCTAGATGGGTAAACCTCGCCGTCGTCCGTCGTTTGAGGTTAAGAGACGCCTCTCCTCTTCTTCGTAATGGAGGAACATAGCCGTAGAATTTTCACCACCTCGGGAAAGAAGAGGAATTCCTGACTCCGGAGAAAGGGAAGAAAAACCTAGAGAACTGACCCGATATCAGAGAGGGGGAAGCTCTTGGGAGTAAATCTTAGCCCGGAGTTTTTTCTTCGGGGTCTTAGAAGGAACGGTCTGGTTTGAGAAAAGCTGTGCATTAAGATAGAGGTAAACTGGAACTTCCTGTTAATTCCATTTTTTAAAAAAATCCAAGAGTTTATTCATGCTGTTAGTTTTTAACAGCACTCGTCTATTTGGGGGCAGACTATTTTTTTAAACTCCATTATGAAGCGGTGTGAATAAAGTGTGGCTGCTTCATTAAACTTTTTACTTCTAAAGGTTTTAAAAATGCCAAACACTGTTAACAATCCTTGTGGTTTAAAAGAGAAAGTAAAAAAAAACGCAGTAAGTTTAGAAAAGATAGAATGACCAAGAAAGTGGTCTCAGTGAAGAACAATTTAAATTATTAATCACCGTCCTGGTATACTTCTGTTGCTTAGCTTCAGGGTACACTTACAAAGTGATAATAGAAAGCAGCAGATGAAGGAGATGCAGCTGTACAAGAAAACGTGTAACACTTTGCCAGTGGTGACTAAGCCTGGTGGGAAGGTGAGAACTGTTTACAGGTATTTGACAGTTTAAACTCCCAAGAAGCAGAAAGTAGAGGGTGTGCTGCACATAGCTTCACTGAAAACTGGGTGGTAAAATTAATATAAAGCTAACATTATGTGAGGGCTTCCCTCGTGGCTCGTCTGCAGTAGGCGTGGGTTTGATCCCTGGCTTGGGAAGATCCCCTGCAGAAGGAAATGGCAGTCCACTGCAGTATTCCTTCCTGGGAAATCCCATGGACAGAGAAACCTAGCGGGCTTAAATCCGTGGAGTCGCAAAACAGTAGGATGTGACTTAACCACTAAACAACAACATTCTGTGACTTAAGAGACTCAAGAAAACCTGGTTCTTCCATCTTTTTTTTTTCCCTTCTTTAAACACACCTGTATTTTCAGTCAGTTCAGTCACTCAGTCGTGTCTGACTCTTTGCCACCCCATGGTCTGCAGCATGCCAGGCCTCCCTGTCCGTCACCAACTCCCGAAGTTTACTCAAACTAATGTCCATTGAGTCGGTGATGCCATCCAGCCATCTCATCCTCTGTCGTCCCCTTCTCCTCCTGCCTTCAATCTTTTCCAGCATCAGGGTCTTTTCAAATGAGTCAGCTCTTTGCATATGGTGGCCAAAGTATTGGAGTTTCAGCTTCACCATCAGTCCTTTCAGTGAATATTCAGGTCTGATCTCCTTTAGAATGGACTGGTTGGATCTCCTTGTAGTTCAAGCGACTCTCAAGAGTCTTCTCCAACACCACAATTCAAAAGCATCAATTCTTCGGCGCTCAGCTTTCTACCTGTGTTTTTTTTTTCTACCTGTTTTAAAATATTACATTTTAGGCACAGTTCTGAATCAAGCTGAACAAGGAATGAATTAGGAAGGACACATTTTCTTTTCTTCCTTCTTTCACTCTCTCCAGGCGTAAGTTTTCCAGAGTTTATTTCAATTAAGAATTGGATGTAAAATAAGACCTTTTTTCTTACTGTATGATACTAGCAGAGTACTTTGTAGTCATTTTTAAATAGAAATGATAGGTATGTCTGTTGTAATGAGTTATCTGTTGTAATTTTGTATGCAATAAATGATACAGGAAGATGTGTTATTGAAATGTGTAATTAGCACTTCTCATCCTTATGATTGTAATGAAAGATGACTAGAATGACCTGTCCACTTTATAATTTGGCTAATTCTGTTCACTTTTTCCCTATGGGCACCAGCTGTGTAAGATCCAACTTCACGTGAAGAGAGTGGCCTCACCAACTCTAAATTAGCTGCTATTTCCCAGAGAGCCATTTGGAGTTAAGACCCCTATTAATTTTTTTCTGGCCTTATTCTCTTGAGGGGCACCAGAAGGAAGGAGGCATAGTTGAGAAGGGAAAACTGTCACAGCCTATATTTAGTAGAAACTAGGTTATGTTAAAGCTAGATGTGTTATCCCGTACAGAGAGGCCTTTTCTGAAATGCAGTGACATCACACTGTGGGCTAGGAAAGTTAGAGAAATTGTGCTTTTGACTCTGTCAGCCTTATTTATGTTTTAAAACAATGTCCTGAGGCCATACCTCAAGCCGGTAGAGCAGCTGATGGATGATTTGTCTAGTTTGATCTGGTAAAAAGGTAGTGTGAGTTCCAATTCCATGTTGGCTTCGCTTTGCTCTGGCTCTCTCCTGAGGAGTAACTTCTCTCCCACTCCCCAGAAGAACTTGATTTTTTTTTTAAATTAGAGTATAGTCAATTAACAATATTAGTTTCAATCAGCAGAGCCACTCAGCCATACACATACATGTATCCATTCTCCCCCAAACTCCACTCCCATCCAGGCTAGCTATTTGAGGCTTTTCAGCAAATACTTTATTTATTCTTTGAGCTCTATCTTTATCTTGGCTGTGTTTTTGGAGGTGGGGGCGGGTGCTTCTAAAACAGACAGCAGTTTTCACCATCCTGTGTTTTAGAGAATCTATGTTCATCTCTGGCATGTGATTGTCTCATTTAAAAAAAATATGCATATGCATCTTCTGAGGTGCAATTCACAGAAAATTAACCATTTTTGAGTGAACAGTTTGGTGGCATTTAGTACATTTACAATATTGTACAAGTCCGCCTCTTTCTTTTTTTTTAGTTTTAATTTTTTTGGGGGGGTGGAGTTTCTTTGTTAGCAGGAGCTAACATGATAAAATGTTTCTCTGCTGGTAGCTGTAAGGGATATTACATTACTCTTGTGTAGGACAGAGTGAAGGAAGAGAGTGGTAAGTTTCTCCCTTCTCTTTAAAAGCAGGAATTTTAATTTAGTATCTAAGATTATGTATTTGACTTGAGAATCTCTTCACTGAAGTTTTGTGGTTGGGTACATTAGTCCCTAGTTAAGAACACTTGGTGCTCACAACGGATAGGACAGAAATCTCTTCCTCAGTGATAAAGATTGTTAGGGGAGGTAATGAAATTGTGTGAGTCATTATTAAAGGTAGGATTTAAGTCTAGGTTAATTTAGTGTGTAATAGATTGTGCTGAAAATTTCTGTTAGGATTTTAATATGCGTAAATGTGTCAGAGCTTTAGGAAACAAAACAATTTGGGGGCCCTTTTTCAAAGAAACAATGAAAAATTCCAAGCAGCTTTTGTTTTTAAATCTTGAGCAAGTTTTAAGCTTTGATAACCCCATAGGATTTAGAGTGGCATAATCACATCCTGGAGAGACTATAATGGCCTTAAGCTATGGCCTCCTGTCAGGCTTTAGCAACCATTTCTCTATACTGGTTTTCCTCTTTATGTATGTAAGTTCTTGGGCTTTCCAGGTGGCTGAGTGGTAAAGAATCTACCTGCCAGTGCAGGAGACACAGGTTAGGTCCCTGTGTCAGCAAGATCCCCTGAGGAGGAAATAGCAGCCCACTCCAAGACTCTTGCAGGGAAAATCCCATGAACAAAGGAGCCTGAAGGGCTACAGTCCATGGGATTTCAGAGTCAGACTGAGCACACAGTGCAATGCCATGTGTAAGTCCTTAGATAATAACTTCAGGTTTATCCCAAGTCTCCTATGTGAAGGACTCTTCTTCAGTTAGCCCACTTCACATTTAGTTTACATTGTGAACGAATTAAATGATTATAACATTCTTTGAATTTTTGCTAGAAAGGCATTATGAAAATATTACATAAGGCAAGTCTTTGTTACAGAGTCACCTTAAATTGTAACAAATATGCTGAAAACAGAAATTTTTGTTTTTTATAATGATTTATGTGAGTTCTAGCTCACTTTTAACACAGTAAATTCAATGAAATTCTGGTACAACCTAAGCACTATTGTATATAAGGATCAGGATTATAAATGTTAAGTAGCTGCTTGGAAAGATAGCACATGAGTCTAATTTCTCTTAAATTACCCAAGTAGTACATTTTAGAGAACAAAGCTGAGCCAAGCTCTTGTCACTACTTTTTGTGGCTCTTTTTTCCTTAATTACATTGATTTGTTTAGTGCTTAGGTCTTTTCTCTCACATTCATAAGTACCATTGTTTGTAAAGGTGTGGTCACTCAAATTTGCCAAATGTATTATCACTGATGTTGTTTTGACCTGAAAGTAATGAGCAGGTACTGGGGCATCTGTCGTAAATTTGGTGATAAGTAGTAGTAGTAATAATGGTGGTAAAAAAGAAGATACCTTTTTTAAGTGCAGAATAAATATTATTAAAAGAGAAATTTAACATATTTGAAGAAGTCAAGTATAGTGGACAAAGTCTTTAGAATTTCTGAAATCAGAAAACACTTTCATAATTTGGGGAGAAACGTGAATAGTCCATGCTGGTTTTGTTTTACCAGTGGAGTCTTATGTCAGCTGAAGTAGTTCTGGAAATTGAAAAGGAAAAGGTAAAGTTCAAGCTGGCACCCATGTACTCTGAAGTTTTAGTATCACTTCTGCCTCCTTTTTGTACTCGATGTGACTAAACAGATATCTCAGTTCTTCGCATTGTTTTTAAGTGTAAACTGATCATTTCTTTTGGGGAATGCTTTTGGGGGTAATTGCAGGTTGTTGGAAATATGAAAAAACAATTTTTAAGGCCTCTCTAGATGTTTGTCATGAAAGAGTATTGTCCTACTAATTTAGACTTTCCTTTTTTGTTTTCTGAGATTCCTTTTATTGATACATGTGATGGTGAATAGATTGATAAAATTATTTTCACTTTCAGTTTTTCTATGCTTCTGAGACTGGGAGTAAGTCAGATTTGCCTTAATAGAAAGTAGTAGGGAGATCTTTCAACACAGACTTTGTCTTAAATATTGGAGTGGCTAATGGAGATGCATTTACAGAAAGATCTAGCTTTAGGTCTTAGAGGCTCTGAGGAGATAAAAATCATAAAGCCATGATAGGTTCAGATTTTCACTCTCTTCCATTAGCCTTTGGAGTTTGCTCCAATTAGCTTTTTGACACAAGAGTTTCATTCTTAACTATCCTTGCATCCCTTTGGATCACCCATGATGGTAAAGATGAAGAGACTCATTGTGGAATTTAGATATTGTCATATATAAATGTTCTTAATATTAGTTGAATCCCTTGTTGGACCCAAATAACTCAGATAAGGGTATTCTTTTCTCTTGCTCTAGGTGCACATTAAAGATCCAAAACCATGACTGACTCCAAGTACTTCACAACCAATAAAAAAGGTAAGTGTGAGAACTTGATAAAAGCCATTTTTGAAGATTCTTCAAAAGTAATGGTGTAAGATTGCTTCAGGTGAAATGCTCGTGATCTCTTTAGAGATGAATGTCTTGGACCATCTCATTGGGAATCTGCTGCTTCTACAGAAACGTTTATTGAACAGATTTTTAGACTATAGGTTTTGAAAGATATAACTGTAATGCACATTATTTTGACTTGAAGGTTTTAGTGAAAGGGAGAGATCCAAGATTGATCCACTGAAGATTGATAGGTCTGAGGAGGGTGAAAGAGAAAGAAGCACATTTATTCTCTTTTTTTAAAAATTGAAGTGTAATTGGTTTACAATGTTGTGTTTGTTTCTGATGTATCGCAAGAGTAATTCAGTCATGTGTGTTGTGTGTGTGTATTCTTTTTCAGATTCTTTCCTATTATAGGTTATTAGAAGATCCTGAAAATATTGAATATAGTTCCCTGTGCTGCTCAGTAGCACCTTGTTGTTTGTCTGTTTAATGTATAGTAGTGTGTATCTCAACCCACTCCAGTGTTCTTGCCTGGAGAATCCCAGGGACAGGGGAGCCTGGTGGGCTGCTGTCTCTGGGNTTCCATTAGCCTTTGGAGTTTGCTCCAATTAGCTTTTTGACACAAGAGTTTCATTCTTAACTATCCTTGCATCCCTTTGGATCACCCATGATGGTAAAGATGAAGAGACTCATTGTGGAATTTAGATATTGTCATATATAAATGTTCTTAATATTAGTTGAATCCCTTGTTGGACCCAAATAACTCAGATAAGGGTATTCTTTTCTCTTGCTCTAGGTGCACATTAAAGATCCAAAACCATGACTGACTCCAAGTACTTCACAACCAATAAAAAAGGTAAGTGTGAGAACTTGATAAAAGCCATTTTTGAAGATTCTTCAAAAGTAATGGTGTAAGATTGCTTCAGGTGAAATGCTCGTGATCTCTTTAGAGATGAATGTCTTGGACCATCTCATTGGGAATCTGCTGCTTCTACAGAAACGTTTATTGAACAGATTTTTAGACTATAGGTTTTGAAAGATATAACTGTAATGCACATTATTTTGACTTGAAGGTTTTAGTGAAAGGGAGAGATCCAAGATTGATCCACTGAAGATTGATAGGTCTGAGGAGGGTGAAAGAGAAAGAAGCACATTTATTCTCTTTTTTTAAAAATTGAAGTGTAATTGGTTTACAATGTTGTGTTTGTTTCTGATGTATCGCAAGAGTAATTCAGTCATGTGTGTTGTGTGTGTGTATTCTTTTTCAGATTCTTTCCTATTATAGGTTATTAGAAGATCCTGAAAATATTGAATATAGTTCCCTGTGCTGCTCAGTAGCACCTTGTTGTTTGTCTGTTTAATGTATAGTAGTGTGTATCTCAACCCACTCCAGTGTTCTTGCCTGGAGAATCCCAGGGACAGGGGAGCCTGGTGGGCTGCTGTCTCTGGGGTCGCACAGCGTTGGACACAACTGAAGTGACTTAGCAGCAGCAGCAGTGTGTATCTCATAATCCCAAGGTCCTAATTTATCTCCTCCTGCTCTTCCCCCTGCTTTGATAACCATAGGTTTGTTTTCTGTTTTGTAAATAAGTCCATTTGTATCATTTTTTTTTTAGATTCCACATATAAGTGATATCATATATTTGTCTTTCTCTGTGTGATTTAACTACTTAGTATGGTAATCTCTAGGTCTATCCATGTTGCTGCAAATGGCAGTATTTCATTGTTTTTTATGGCTGAATAACATTCCATAGTATATATAAACCACATTTTCTCTATCCTTTCATCTGTCATTGGACACTTAGGTTGCTGCCGTGTCTTGGCTGTTGTAAGCAGTGCTACTGTGACCACTGGGGTGCGTGTATCTTTTCAAATTAGAATTTTCTCTGGATATATACCCAGGAGTGGAATTGTTGCATCATATGGCGACTCTAGTTTTTTAAGGAATTCATACCGTGTTTTTCATAGTGGCTGCACCAGATTCTTTTATTTTTTTCCTTGTAAATGAACATTTTATAACAAGGAGTATTATTAAAGCAGTATAGCAATAAAAAGTAACAATAAAGTTCTCTTCCTCTCTATTCCTGTTCCTGATGGGAACTTGATTTGTATCCTTAATCTTTTCTGTGCATACATTAATACATATGATTGAAAAAAACTTTAACCACAAAAAAAAGATGATACAAGACAGTGCATGGAAACGATATTTTCTTATCCTTGCACTCATGCATTGTTTTGCATGACCTCTTTTTTGTTAAAGATAAAAATGATATGATGCACTGAGAAGCTCTTACCATTATTTATGAATTACAGCTGCCAAATGCATAACCTCAGTGTAATTACTCATGAGAAAATACCCATGACAACTGAGGGTGTTCTTTAAAATGACTGTCGTGTGCTTTTTTAAAATGTCGTCATAATGAAAGACAAAGGCTGACCAGCTGTTTCAGATTGAAGGATACTGAGACATGACAGTAAATGTAATGCATGATCCTGAATAGGATTCTGCCCCAAGGGGGACAGAGGTACAATCAGTATAGACATTATCAAGATCATTAAGTCTATATAGATTAGATAATGTATTGGTGTTAAATTTCCTGATTTTCATCATTGTATTATGGTTATGTAATGTAATTCCTTGTTCTTAGAAATTATACACTGATATAATTTAGGGCTAAAGAGACATGATGTCTACAGTTTGTTGAATGAATCAGAAAAAAGTTACAAATATATAAAGAAGTATGATAAAGCAAATGTGGTGTAACATTAGAAACTGGGGAGTTTTACAGATTTCCTGTAAGATTAAAATGCTTTCAAAAGAAAAAGAAAATGGGAGGGCAGGTACAGTGCCTGGAGCACCAGAAAGTTATCTAAAAAGCCCAAGCATATTTGTCATTTGTTCTGTCATATGGAGTTAATTAAAGGTAAACAAGGACACAACCTGGTGGCTCAGAGGTTAAGGCGTCTGCCTGGAATGTGGGAGACCTGGGTTAGATCCCTGGGTCAGGAAGATCCCCTGGAGAAGGAAATGGCAACCCACTCCAGTACTCTTGCCTGGAGAATCCCATGGAGGGAGGAGCCTGGTAGGCTACAGTCCATGGGGTCGCAAAGAGTCCGACACGACTGAGCGACTTCACTTTCTTTTCAACAGGCTCTTCCACTGTAATACAGAAAACACCATAGAGCACTGCTTATTACGTCAGCTGCTAGTCCATGTTTTTCAACCTTGCTGACACATTGAAATGGCCCAGTGAAAGAGAGGAGGTGATGTTCAGTCTTCCCCTGCACATGTCCTTATTTCTTTGGTCTGGGATATGACTTTGATGGGATTTTTAAAAGCTCCCCAGATTTTTCCAGTGCTGAGATTGACAGCTGTTGCTAGCTGCTTAGTAGAGTTGATGAAGGCGAGGAAAGAAGGGGGAAGATAAGATTTTTTTTTTTTTTGGAAGATAAGAATTTAATAAAGCGGTAGCATGTATGAGATACCTTGCCTCACTTAGTGCCCCTCAGCTCCACCCAGCTTCTTCCTGTTTATATTGCTTACACCTTAGAGAATCCTTTAGCCCCGGGCATTCATTTTCAGCTTTATTTCTGATTCTCTTGTCATTCTGAAATGTATTTATTTCTTCTATTAACATTTTGTGTGCTTTGATGACCTAGATGTTGTGTGAAAGTCAAAGTGAAAGTCGCTTAGTCATGTTGACTCTTTGTGACCCTTCAGTGCATGGAATTCTCCAGGCCAGAATACTGGAGAGGGTAGCCTTTCCCTTCTCCAGGGGCTCTTCCCAACCCAGGTATCGAACCCAGGTCTCCCACATTGCAGGCAGATTCTTTACCAGCTGAGCCACAAGGGGAGCCCAGATGTTGTGTATAATGATAGAAAAAGATGTAATTTAAAAACTCACCTAATTCTTCAAACCTTCTCTTATAATGGGTCCTGGTAACCTTTTTTTAAATTCAGGAATTTTTGTACAAGTTTGAGACTTACAGATGAATCACGACTGAGTAAATACCACATTTTTAAAAATGATAGATTATGTTCCTTTTACTTCCTGTAACACCCACCAGAACTGCCATGGAACATACTCTTTAAATTTATGCTATTGGAGTTGGAGTAATTTCAGTTACATCCTGTTTTGATTCTTCTACTTCTGCTGCTGTTCACAATTCAGATTTTCTGAAACCCTGCTGCTTGTCCTTTACTTTTCCCAGAAGTAAATGATGGGAACCCTGAGAGCTGGATTTGGCAGCAGAGGACTTGGAGAAGAGGATGACTCTTTCAAGGGCCCAGCTTTTCTGTCTGTGCTATTTTTAATAGCAGCTGTCAAATAAAGGGGTGATATTTTTCAAAATTTGTTTGCTTTGTTGGCAGTAGATCTTGATATAACAAGCTTTTTTAGTGCTTATCTTCTGTGCTTCTTACTGGTTTCATCCTTCTCATTTAGAGGCTTCAGCAGATCACATTGTTGGCTGCCCCCACTATTTCTATACTGGTGAGCGAGGCTGAAATGCACGTCAAGAACAGTGGAAGAAAATGAGGCAGTACTCTAGATGGGAAGTGGAAGTGGCAGTAGTCAACTTCTTTTTCATAGTGTTGCAGTATATTTTCTTTCTTTTAAAACCAGAGTTGTTACCTTCTTATTTCGGCTCCAGCTTTCTTAAGGTAGGTGAACCTCGGCCTTAAAATAGTAGTGACAGTCCTGGCATTTCACAGTGCGGAGCTTGAACAGTCCTTGAAGAAATGACTGGTTTGTACCATTCTTGAAGCTTCAGGATGATTATTTCTGTTGTTAGCTTGATTGAACAGGATAGGCCTTTAAATCCCATTGACATCTTAAAGTACTGATTAGAGCAGTGATTTTCAACCCTGTACAGTTAGAATCACTTGGGGAAACTTTAAAAAATATGAACATGGGAGTTTCACTGTCTGAAAGTCTGATTTACTTGGTTCAGAATGGAGCCTGAGCATTTGAATTTTTAGATCCCTCCCAGGTGAGAATCTGTAGAGAATGCTGGAAAATTCTTAAGTTTAAAAAGTTGGGAGAAACCATTCTAAGGCCAGTTCTGTTACTCGCTAGCTCTGTGACCTTGAATCCTCACTTTGTGGAGTTGAGAGTAGTGAATGAAAAGTCTCTCCTGGTTTGAAAACATTGATTTGTGAACTTGTTTCCTGTCTACATTTATTTTTCCCTCAGGACTTGGAAATTCTGATGGGAGATCATCCCTCAGATGCCATTCTCTCCCTATTGCAGAAAGATACCATGTCTCTGCTGTTTTTAAAATCTTGTTTCCATTGCAGCCTTGCCTCTGGTTAGCTGCTGTGGTGTTACTTTACATAGTACAGTGTTGTGCTCTAATTTTCTGACCCTGGGACCTCATCTGTTTGTTCTCTTCTAGGAGAAATCTTTGAATTAAAGGCTGAACTCAACAATGAAAAGAAAGAGAAGAGGAAGGAGGCTGTGAAGAAAGTGATTGCTGCTATGACTGTGGGGAAAGATGTTAGGTAAGGGTGGCCTTTCCTGTCTTGCTCACTTTAGACTCTTACTCTAGTGTCTTTTACTGCTTTTTATTTAAGGCTATTACGATAAGAATGTATAAGAATTAGTTTGTCCCACTGAAAATGTTAGGAAGTATAGTTGATTTTATATTAAACGCTGTGACCAAGTGTGGTGTTTTTGAAAGAGTGAAACCAGTTTGATTTCATTTGCGTACAGATCTAGCATAAAACCTCCTGAGAGCTGGCACAATCACAAATCTGTTGCTAAGGTAGTTTTAGAAGATGATAAAAATATACAGAGGAACAGAAGCCCATGTGTAGTGTAATTGGCTCACGCCAGTGCCTCAACTGTACAACTCTGCATTGAGTTGCTGAATTCAAGATGAAAATCAACAGTAACAAAATCCAACTGGTCTATTTTTTTTTCTCCCTCTTTTTCCCCTGTAATTTAGCAGGACCATTTGGAAATAAGTAAGGATAGTCTGCAGGCCCCTGAGAATTCCTGATATCCTTTCCATGAATTCCATGAGGTCAAAGCTATTCTTAAAATAATAATTAGGTCTTATCCCTTTTCAGTGTGTTGATATTTGCATGGCTGGTTCTGTATTCTGAATTAAGGGAGTGTGCCAGACCATAACAGTAGTCACTGTATCCTTTACCACCCTGTGCTTGCAGGAAAAAGGGCAGTTTCACTTAGGACTGTCCTTCATGAAGCACTACAAATTTATTTCAGTAAACCTTGAATCTGAGTTCAAGTTTTTTTAATATTCTGTGTGATGAAACAGGAATTTGCATAAAGTACTTCTGCATAGCAGAGTGTGACGGTTGATTTGAAAAAAAGCCCTTGCACAATTGTATGACTAGGGAATACCATTCTATGCGAAAGAATGATTGACAGACAAAATTATGGTTAATCAGACTTAATATTTGGGAGACATTTTATAAAAAATGAACAAAGTGAACCTGTCACTTCAAAGGAAAACATTTGACAGTAGATACATTTCGACTTTAAAAATTAATTAGAGTGCTGGGAAATTTGTGTCTCCCATCATGAGCTTGATAGTTTCCAGTACTTAGAGATTTTTCTGATGAGATTGGTGGTGAAATTAATGAATGTGATTATTTGGTGCTGGGCAGAAACTGAGGAGGAACTAAAAAGCCTCTTGATGAAAGTGAAAAAGGAGAGTGAAAAAGTTGGCTTAAAGCTCACCATTCAGAAAATGAAGATCATGGCATCTGGTCCCATCCCTTCCTGGGAAATAGATGGGGAAACAAACAGTGGAAACAGTGTCAGACTTTATTTTGGGGAGCTCCAAAATCACCGCAGATGGTGATTGCAGCCATGAAATTAAAAGACGCTTGCTCCTTGGAAGGAAAGTTATGACCAACCTAGATAGCATATTCAAAAGCAGAGACATTACTTTGCCAACAGAGGTCTATCTAGTCAAGGCTATGGTTTTTCCAGTGGTCATGTATGGATGTGAGACTTGGACTGTGAAGAAAGCGGAGTGCCAAAGAATTGATGCTTTTGAACTGTGGTGCTGGAGAAGAGTCTTGAGAGTCCTTTGGACTGCTAGGAGATCCAACCAGTCCATCCTAAAGGAGACTAGTCCTAGGTGTTCATTGGACTGATGCTGAGGCTGAAACTCCAATACTTTGGCCACCTCATGCAAAGAGTTGACTCATTGGAAAAGACCCTGATGCTGGGAGGGATTGGAGGCAGGAGGAGAAGGGGACGACAGCGGATGAGATGGGTGGATGTCATCACCGACTCAATGGACATGAGTTTGAGTAAACTCCAGGAGTTGGTGATGGACAGGGAGGCCTGGCATGCTGCAGTTCATGGGTTCGCAGAGTCAGACATGACTGAGCAACTGAACTGAACTGAATGAAAATGACAACCTAGAGATGATCTGCATAACTCATTGAACCAATGTTTTCCAAATAACCAGTGCATATATCATAAAATTATGCATGGGTAAAAGATCCATTTAAAATAAATGATAAATGAATCGATTTTAATTCAATCAAGTAAAGAAAGTTTATCATTATGGTTTCAGATTCCATATTGCACCTTACTTTTAAGAAACTGTGATTTGTGGACTAAGAAAAAACAAAAGAAAAACTATCATTTGTCTGACTTTAATGTGTCAAAGCAGAGACATTACTTTGCCAACAAAGGTCTGTCCAGTCAAGGCTATGGTTTTTTCAGTGGTCCTGTATGGATATGAGAGTTGGACTATAAAGAAAGCTGAGCGCAGAATTGATGCTTTTGAACTGTGGTGTTGGGGAAGACTCTTGAGAGTCCTTTGGACTGCAAGGAGATCCAACCAGTCCATCCTCCAGGAGATTAGTCCTGGGTGTTCATTGGTAGGACTAATGTTGAAGCTGAAACTCCAATACTTTGGCCACCTGATGCAAAGAGCTGACTCATTTGAAAAGACCCTTATGCTGGAAAAGATTGAGAGCAGGAGAAAAAGGGGACGACAGAGGATGAGATGATTGAATGACATCACTAACTCAATGGACATGGATTTGGGTAGATTCCGGGAGCTGGTGATGGACAGGGAGGCCTGGGGTTCTGCAGTTCGTGGGGTTGCAAAGAGTCAGACACGACTGAGCAACTGAACTGACTGAATGAACTGAACTGACTGAATGTGTCAAAGAACACCCAGTTATGTGAAAAAGCTATTAAAATACTCCATTTTGCAGTTTATATGTGTGTGTGAAGATGTGTTTTCTTCTTTATACTTCCATTAAAACAATATTTTACAATGGGTTGAATGCAGGAGCAGATGTGAGAATACAGTTGTTTTTGCGTAAATGAAAGTGAAAAGTGAGTGAAAGTGTTAGTCACTCAGTTGTGTTTGACTCTTTGCAACCCCACGGACTGTAGCTCTCTGTCCATAGGATTTCCTAGGCAAGAAGACTGGAATGGGTTGCCATTGCCTTCTCTAGGGAATCTTCCCGACCCAGGGATCTCCTGTATTACAGGCAGATTCTTTACCATCTGAGTCATCAGGGAAGCCCAAAGCCACGCCCAACATGGGGCTTGAACCCATGACCCTGAGATTGGGACTCAATTTTTGCTTAAACTAGACATTAAAGAGATTTGCAGAAATTAAAACAATGTCATCTTAATTTTTTTAAAAAAAGTAAAATAGATTTTTACTTTATAAAATATTTATGTTAACATGAAGCACATTTATTTTCTTTTTATCAGTTGAGTCAAACGCTGCTGATAAGAAATGGATGAGTGCAAGAATTAAATTCCAGCATCTAGTGTTGGAATGTTGTTGTTCTAACACAAACATCTGAGATGGTTCTAAGGCTAATGATGACCTTCTAATGGCATTAAGAAAAGAGAGAATCAAATTTAAGTGCATTGTATCAGGCACGGTGATAGATGTTTTTAGTTAACAGTGGTTTTGTTTTTTTTAATAGTTCTCATATCTTCTGAACTAGAGGTTATTCTGAATTATAAGTTATTACATGTTAGAGATCAAGAAAGGTATGCTCAGAGGGCTAAAGAATAATCCCAACTCATACAGCTAGTGGTAATGTAGCCAGGGTTCTAACCTAGTTCTGGGTCCCAGTACCCATTACTGGTCACTGCCTTCATGGTGTGTGTATATAACAGAGTTAAATCTGCATATGCGTACACATGGGCTTTCTTGGTTGCTTATCTGGTAAAGAATCCACCTGTCAATGCAGGAGATGCAAAAGATTCAGGTTCAGTCCCTGGGTTGGGAAGATTCCCTGGAGAAGGAAATGGCTAGCCATTCCAGTATTCTTGCCTGCAGAATTCCATGGACAGAGGAGCCTGGTGTGCTGTAGTCATAGGGTTGCAAAGAGTTAGACATGACTGGGAGACTAAACATGCATACACACACATGTTCAGGACTGTTTTGTTTTCTGAAAATGGTTAAAATTTTGAACAAAGGCCTTATCTGACAACTGTTTTAATAAGGACACCAACCAAATAAATTCCCACTGGTTAGAGATGGAAGAATATGCACATTGAAAAGCATAGCAACTGTAGTGCTTTGAAACTGCAACGAATTGGTATGAAGAATACTGTTAACTTTTTTGTGTGACATAGTGGTTTTTTAAAAAAATTTATAAAGAAATACACTAAGATGTATATCTAGGATTTGTTTAGAAACGGTTTAGAGCAACTTGGTGGGGTAGGGACTGGGGGAGGGAAAGTGGGTTGAGGTTGTATATGAAACAAGATCAGGTATGTATCAATATTTACAGCTGGGTGATGGATGCATCAGGTTCATTAAACTGCTGTCTCCACTTCAAAAATTTTCAAAGTAAAAGGTTTTTAAAAAATTTAGTTTTCAGTATCTTCTTGAGACCACTGTAGTTTCTTTAGTAATTCATTTCTGTGATATTATCACTGCATTCGTCCTCTCATCAGATTACTTTTTAAATTAAGGCTTTTTCTTTGTGTTCTATCCAACATCTTGACACCAATATCAATTCACCTTCCCTTTCTCTCTTCTCAGTTCTCTCTTTCCAGATGTAGTGAACTGTATGCAGACGGACAATCTGGAACTGAAGAAGCTTGTTTATCTCTACTTGATGAACTATGCCAAGAGTCAACCAGACATGGCCATCATGGCTGTCAACAGCTTTGTGAAGGTAACTTTTTCTCAGGGACTCAGGAACAGTTTCTTCTATCTCAGAAAGCCTTTTAAGAAGTGTCTCTTGATAT
The DNA here is from genome assembly GCA_006410875.1 of Neotragus pygmaeus. Classification (NCBI taxonomy): domain Eukaryota; kingdom Metazoa; phylum Chordata; class Mammalia; order Artiodactyla; family Bovidae; genus Neotragus; species Neotragus pygmaeus. Next base: position 1,131,510 of record SJYV01022194.1, on the reverse strand, counting down.
GGTTAGCGTCTGCATTGCAAATAAGCAGCCCCTGTTCCAAAAGAGGGCTTCTAGGGAAGTATTGGCGACGAGTAGGAATGTTCATGATTTAAGCATTTGTCATCCAGTTTAGACCATATGGTGAGCCTTCTGTCAGCTGGGCTTGATACATCCTTGCCAGATGGAAGAAGAAAGCCAGGTGAAATGTCACTCTTAACCCTCTGTGGCAGACAAGGGTTGGACATATCGTTATAGTGTCAGTAACCTGGCGCCTTACCTATTTATCTTTGTAGAAAATATGCTTATGTTTCAGAAGTAGTAGGAACTATAGAAGCTGCCTGTTAATTTTGTTTTAATAAGTATTAAAACAGTTGATTTGTTACGGAAATTTTCAAACATAATCAAGTAGAGGAAATAGTATAGTAAGTTCCTAAATATCCACTTTGTAGTTTCAGTAGGTACCAGCCTATGACTAGTCTTATTTAACTTATACTTTCCATATATGGTTTCCTAACCCCCACCTCCTCTCCTGCTGGATGATTTTAAAGCAAATTCCAAACATTCTAAGGATGAAAAATCATTTAATCAACTGACCATCAAAGAAAGTCCTTAATACTGTTGTATATACAGTTAAATTTCTCCTATGATTAGTCTGGAATTCAGGGTATGTTAGAAACAAAAATCAGATGGCATTTCTAAAATTAGCTGCTCTTAAATTGTTTTGAAAAAATAAACATTATGCTTTCTTCTCATGGAATTTTTTTTTTGGTATGTATAGTATAAAAATGTACAGAATCAAAATAACATTCTGTCTGGTGATTCATAGATGTATGATATCATTGGAAAGAAGTTAGGTTACATTTTTTGAAAGTTAGCTTGTGCATAGGTTTATAAGGTTTAAAGAAATTTTTTTAATACAAGGCAATTTAAGGGGTATTCCTTCACAGTAAGTGTTCTGTTAATATTTGTACTGTATTTGGAGGCACTTGCTAGGAAAGGAGAATGTATGTTAATCAGGATTTCAGCAGACCTCTCTGCTGCTTCACTTAAGGAACTGTTGGGCAGCCCAGACCAGCTTCTGGAATCTCCTTTGTTTTCTTGGCTGTAGGCCCCAGACATCCAGCCCTCTTTTCTCCTTGCTTGATACTTGTGGAGTGGGACACATCTTTCCAGTTTCTGATCTTTTCCTGTGGCAGAATACAAGCCCAAAGCCCTTTTCTCTTTTTAGGGCAGGTCACTAACGACACCAGCTGTCTGAGTTTCTACCCAGCTCTGGAACGGATCCTACAGAGCATGTTAAAACAGCTAAATGAATTCCTAGCCTAATCTCTTTGAATAGGCAACTAAATTTTCTACTTGGAAAATGTGAGTTCTAATGTAGAATATAACTGGAAACCTACATTCATTAAATATTCTTTTGTGGCTTATAGAAATGCGACTGTAAGATTTTAGACACCGTGTACACCAGTAGTTGTCAATGATTGTTGTCTGTAGGACTGTGAAGATCCCAATCCTCTGATTCGAGCCTTGGCAGTCAGAACCATGGGGTGCATCCGGGTGGACAAGATTACAGAGTATCTCTGTGAGCCCCTCCGCAAGTGCTTAAAGGATGAAGATCCCTATGTCCGGAAGACAGCAGCAGTCTGTGTGGCAAAACTCCATGACATCAATGCCCAGATGGTGGAAGATCAGGGATTTCTGGATTCTCTGCGGGATCTCATAGCAGATTCAAATCCAATGGTAATGTGTTTCCACTTTTGTATGAGAGAGCAGTATTTAAAATGGATTTCTTTAAAAAGCATGTTTAATATAAATCTTTGGGACATTGAGCCATAGGTTAGCTATGTTAAGCATGATTTCCTTGGAACCCAAAGATTGTCTGTCTCATACCCTACTGAGCTGAAAACCAAGTCCTGATATATAAATAGTATATACATGCCATTTATTGATTTATACTTTTCATTATAGGGATTTTCAAACATCTTCAAAATTAGAGTTACTAAATGAGTAAATAAAATGAACTCAGTTACCATCACCAGGTTCAATAATTATTAATACATGCTAGTTGGTTTTACCTGTTTTCTTCTCCTACTCCCCCCCCCCCCTTATATATGGGTAACTTAAAGATGTCACACATGAATGGGTCTCTGTTTGAATTTAATATGTCATTATAATAATAACCTTTAATAATCTTAACCTGTTTTTATACAACAAATTGAGATGATCTGAGGAGATTTTCACAAGTATCNTCCTCCCCCCCCCCCCCCCTTATATATGGGTAACTTAAAGATGTCACACATGAATGGGTCTCTGTTTGAATTTAATATGTCATTATAATAATAACCTTTAATAATCTTAACCTGTTTTTATACAACAAATTGAGATGATCTGAGGAGATTTTCACAAGTATCTTTGAGAAAACTTTTAGAGAAAATTTAAGGCTACTTAGAATTGTGAGAAACTGTTTCAGGAATGCCTTATGTTTTACTGTATCTTGAAGATTTTCCTAGAACAGGTGTTAGCATTAGGGGTTACTAAATTGTTGGACCCTGCTGCCCTCTAAGTAGGAAATTTTTCTTATTTCCTTTGTTCGACGTCTTGTTAAGAAGGTGCCCAGGTGGCAGAATTTAAGGAGGCATTCATTCTCAGATGCCCACTCTACCTGCACAAGCTTGAGAGTGGAATACCTCTCTCCTCACCTTATTCTCAGTTCAGTTCAGTCTCTCAGTCGTGTCTGACTCTTTGAGATCCCATGTACTGCAGCATACCAGGCCTCCCTGTCCATCACCAACTCCCGGAGTTTACTCAGACTCATGTCCATTGATTCAATGATGCCATCTAACCATCTCATCCTCTCTTCCCTTCTCCTTCTGCCCTCAATCTTTCCCAGCATTGGGGTCTTTTCAGATAAGTCAGTTCTTCGCATCAGGCCAATACTTTGGCCAAAGTACTGGGATTTCAGCTTCAACATCAGTCCTTCCAATGAATATTCTGGACTGATTTCCTTTACAGTGGACTGGTTGGATCTCCTTGGCCTTATTTTACAAACATTTAAATCATTTGTTTGAGCTCTTCATTCTTGTTGTTTTAGTGAAGAACCGAAAAGCTTGGACTAAGAGATAAACATGTATATATTCATATGCCTGCTTTTGTTCTTGAACCCATACTTTTCATCTCAACTGTATATCCTGCTTTTTTTGCCAGAAGTATTGCTGTTTTTAGACTGCTGGTTCTTTTTATCAGTTGGGTCAAATGCTGCTGATAAGAAATGAATGAGTGTAAGAATGTGAAGTAAATTCCAGTATCTAGTGGTGGAATGGAAGGTATAGTAAATCAAACATCTGAGAAGGTCCTAAGGCTAATGTTGACCTTCCTAATACCATTAAGAAAAAAGAGAGGCTTCTCGGATGGTCCAGCTGTTGGGAATATGCCTAACAATGCAGAGGTTTGATATCTGGTCTGAGAAAATCCCATTTGCCCCCGAGCAGCTAAGCCCTTGCGCCACAACTGAGCCCTCATGCCTAGAGCCTGTGCTCCGCAATGAGAGAAGCCACCACAACTGTGTGCACCGCAGCTGGAGAGTAGCCCCCGCTCCACTTGCAGCCCTCGTGCGCAGCGACAGAAGACCCAGGGCAGCCAGTAAATGAGCAGTTTTAAAAATTTCAAGGGAAAGTGCATTCCATGACAGGCATAGTGATAGGTGCTTTTACTTAAGGTTTTTTTTAAGTAGTACTTCTATCTGCTGAACTAGAAGTTATTCTGAATTAGAGGTTATTCTATGATAGAGATCAAGGAATGTATACTTCAGTTCAGTCGCTCGGTTGTTTCCGACTCTTTGCGACCCCATGAACCGCAGCACGCCAGGCCTCCCTGTCCATCACCAACTCCCGGAGTCCACCCAAACCCATGTCCATCGAGTCGGTGATCCCATCCAACCATCTCATCCTCTGTCGTCCCCTTCTCCTCCTGCCCTCAATCTTTACCAGCGTCAGGGTCTTTTCAAATGAGTCAGTTCTTCACATCAAGTGGCCAAAGTATTGGAGTTTCAGCTTCAACATCAGTTGTACCAGTGAACACCCAGGACTGATCTCCTTTAGGATGGACTGGTTGGATCTCCTTGTAGTCCAAGGGACTCTCACTTGGAGAAGCTAAAGAATAATCCCAGCGACACTCAGCTAGTGGTACTGTGGCCAGAATTTTAACCTGATTCTGAGCCCTAGTACCCATCAGTGGTTACTGCATCTGTGGGTGTGTGTATACATGATATAATTTAAATACATATATGCACATACATATTTAGAACTGTTTGGTTTTCTGAAAATGGTTAAAATTTTGAACAAATAAAGGCCTTAATTATCTGATGACTGTTTTAATAAGGAAATCCTCTGAACCCTTTTATTCCCATGATAGGTATGAGTCCAGTTTTCTGCTCTTGAGGGGGAATTTTGTTCCACTTTTTCAGAAGTTGCCCCACATGGTGGCAGCACTGCACCAGCAGCTGTCAGAACCACTTGCAGGAGGAGTTGATGCTTCCTGGTTCTACCTGAGTAGTTTTCTCATAGCTCAATTTAGAAGGGCATCCTAGACGTGAAAGCACCAGAGCATCTGGAGAAATGACTGAAATCAGAGGGTAAAATGTCAGTTAAAATCTGACTACTTTTTTGGTGGACGGAGCCTTGCTTGTGGATCTTAGTTCCCTGACCAGGAAGGTAGCTTTGTGCATCACTATACCATCACCGTGTCCTTAGTTCCCTAACCAGGGATTGAACACTGGCCCTTGGCAGTGAGAGCATGGAGTCCAAACCACTAGACCTCCAGGAATTTCCACTACAATATTAATTTAAAAGGTACTGATCCCTTTGATATCTGTCCAGATTCTTATGGTAAAACCTTTTCTCAGGAATTAGAGCTAAACTTAGCTTTAGAGGCCAATTTTATTAGTCTATTTTGTTGAAAGTAAATGTGTATTTAGAATGAGGAAGCACTTTGCTGCAAGAGGAGGATAACTCCCATGATTTCTTCACACATATCAGAATTTTGAAAGTTCCGGTCTCCGTAAATTGATATTTGCAAGGAAGATACACTTTTTGGTGATAGTGACTTTTCTCTAGCTTTTTGTCCACAAATTAGGATTTTCCCTTCTTACTACAATTTTTCTTTTCTCTCTCGGAGGCATTTCGAGATACTCCAATTCCTGTTAATGTTTACACTGGAATCTGCTCCCTGAGTGATTTTTGTTGGTGAATTTAGGTTTGTGAATTTAGGTTTCCTGAATCCTTTGGCTCCGTGCCTTAGCCCTTTTGATCTTGTCTCGGAAGCCTTCTCAGTTCTGTCATCACTCTGAGAACTGCCCCGGAAATGTCTGTCTTCCACTGCTCTGTTCTCTCAGCCAAAGTACAAACTACTGGATTAGTTAGAACAACAATACCCCCAGAATCATGTTTTTCGTTTGTTGAGGGTTTTTCTGCACAAGCAGCATGCTATCAGAACTTGGCCCCAGTATGGCCTTTAGCAAAGGCTGTAGTTAAACTGCCAGCTCCTTTTTTTTTTTTTTTTCTCAGCTGCTTTTAATTTAAACTTATTCTGGAAAGCTATCTTATGAAAAGTAGCACTTTTCTTCTTAGAAAAAGTATGTATTTTAACCATGTGCTAGCCAGCAGTTAGAAGCCACGTGAGATTATGACAGTGGTTCTCAACTGGTAGCGGTATTCTCCCGTGAGAGTGTCGGGAAACACTTTTGGTTGTCACAACTGATGGGAAGATTGTTACTGACATCTGGTAAGTAGGGTTCAGGGATATGTTAAACATCCTGCAGTGCACAGGGAGTCTTCTGCAGCCAAGAATTATCCATCCCAAAACGTCAGTGGTGCTAAGGTTGTGAAAATTTGGGTTATGGAAATAGCACACAGCATTTAGGGCCCAGAGTGGTTGCTGTTTGGCGTCCTGGCGTGGCTGCTTACTAGAAGCATGGCCTTGAGCCTGTTGTTTAAAATGAGCTTTGGTGTCCTCATCTGGAAAAATAAAAGCAGGTAATAATGCCTGTTTTACTGGATTATTTTGAACATGAAGGAATAATTTATTTAAAAATTTAAATAATGCCTAACAGTAAATGCTTAATAAATAGTAGCTGCTATTCTGGGGAAATTTTAAATTTTTATTTATTTTTAATTGGAGGATAATTGCTTTACAATGTTGTGTTGGTTTCTGCCAAACATCAACATCAATCAGCCATAGGTATACACGTGTCCCCTCCCTCTTGAACCTCCTTCCCGCCTCCCACCCTGTCCCACTCCTCTTACGTTGTCACAGAACACCAAGCTGAGTACTTGGTCTACACAGCAACTTCCGGGTCGCTATCTTGTTTTACATAATCTACATATTTCAGTGCTATTCTCTCAGTCTCTCCCACCCTCTTTTTCCCCTGCTGTGTCCATGAGTTTGATCTCTCTGTCTCTGAGTCTCTATTCCCACTCTGCAAAGGGGTACATCAGTACCATTTTTCTAGATTTCATGTATATGCATTAATATATAATATTTGTTTTTCCTCTTTTTGATTTACTTCCCTCTGTATAAGGGTCTAGGTTGATCCACCTCACTAGAACTGACTCAGATTCATTCCTTCTTATGAACAGCAGCTATTCTTGTGGAATAGACCTAACATGACGTGCTTTCCAATTATTGTAATTTTTATTTAGGCCTTTAGTTTGTGGTGGTTTGCTCTCAGTCTGAGATGGTAAATAATGAAAAATCAAGTCTCTCTAGATCACTTTGTAAATTTGAGAAGGATTTTTGTCAGAATATATTTGTTGTCCTTGTGGGCTGTGTAAAATTGTTTATTAATAACCTCAATTTAGTACTTTAATTACATTATTTCTTTTATCCCTAGACATAGATTAATAGAGTTGTAAACTTAGCATATCATACAGAAGTGAAATTTGAAATGCGTAATGCTCTTCATGCCCAGTGTCCATGGAGGAGTTTCAGAGCTGGTCAAATTTTAGGCATGTGGGAGAGTATCTGTATGTGTGGTAGGCAGTGGGTGAGAGTGATGTAGCAGGTTACATGCTCAGTCTTTGTCTGGATGCTCCTGGTAAGTAATGTTGTATGTGGTTGAGTTAAGTGGAATCATTGGCAGCTGCCTAGTTAGAAGCATGCCTGCCCACTGGTTGATCTTAGTGCTTTTCTGTCTTTATTTACAGAGGAAGGAGACGGTTTTTGTTTTCCTTTATGATAAACTTTGTGAAGATCTTTTTATGTGTATTCTCACCTTAAAGATTTTAATCATAATCAGTTTTTATTTTAGAAATTATATCTAACTTAGGGTGTTTTTTTTTTTAATCTCATTTTTTTGGGGTAGATTTTTAAAGTTTCAAAAACCATACAGAAACTTCTCATATGCTTGTCTTCACACAGGTTTACTCAATATTAAAATATAATGGTACCTTTGTCAAAACTAAGAAATTAACTTTGGTACATTATTATAACCTGAAGTACAGACTTCATTTCACCTATTTCAAAACAGATGTCCTTTTGCTGTTGCAGCATTCAATTCAGCATACCAAATTGCATTCAATCACTTCCTCTTATAGAGTTAACTCACTCTTTTTGTTTTGGCTTAAACAGCGTAAGATTATTTTCTCCCAGTTCTGAAGGCTGGAAGTCCAAGTCCAAGGTGTCAGTAGGGTTAGTTTCTTCTCCTGAGGCCTCTCTTCCTGGCCTGTAGATGGGTGTCTCCCTTCTCTTCATATGATCCTCCCTCCTTGGGTGTCTATTCAGATTTATTCTTCTTATAATGACGCCGGTTATATTGGATTAAGGTCCACTGTAATGACCTCATTTTAACTTAATTTCCTCTCTAAAGACCCTATCCCTAAACACAGTCACATGAGGTTTCTGGAGTTTAGGACTTCAAATCTTCAAATGTGAATTTTGGGGAGATACAACTCAGCCCTTGTAGGAGGATGATAATAGAATTTACTTCACAGACTTGTGAGAATTCATTGAATTAGAACATGTAAAGTGCTTAGAACAGTGATGAGAAATGTTTTGTATTGCTAAAGATGACATTTGAAATGACATGAAAATGAGACAGCCATTTCACAGATGTCCCCAAACTCTTGCCTTCTCTGGAAGTGGCTCCTTTGAGTCCTTAGAGTTTTCAGACCCTAGTACCTTCAGAAGCACTCCCCACTTACTTTGGATGAGTTGATTCACTGTTTACCAAGGTATCTCAAAACAGAAAAGTGCTTTGTGACTATGAAATGATTTTTTTTTTCTTTCCCAGTATTATAGCATGGGGGTTAAAACTCAGGTTCTGGAATCATTCAGACTTGGGTTTGTATCCTGGTCTGCCTTTCTTAGCTTGATGGTCTTCCTGAACATCTCAGTAGCCTCATTGACAAAATGGAGATTATAAACAGTGTTTCTATCATAGGATCATTGTGAAAGATAAAGGACAGAGGGCTTGCAAAGCATTTCACCGTCAGTCTGATATAGAGTAAGCCCTTAATATAACAAACTTTTCTTTACTGTATAGTAATCGTGGTGTTGGTTTTTAATGACTTTAAAAAGGTTAATATTTCAGTGGCAATTTTATTTAAAAAATTTTTTTTTGTATACATTATTTAAAGCCAGACATTATTTTTTTAGGGGGTTCTGAGGGCAGCATATCTACAAATGGAAGCTTAAGTCTATCTACAATATTAGTTAACACACCATTGCAGAATTACTCTTAAAAGAATTGTTCAAAGATATAACTTGAACAGTTTTTGTTGGCATCTTCTGGAAAACTGGATCTGTTGTATACTGTAATTCAGTTTGTACTAAAAGATCCCAGCTTGTTCATTTCTTAGTGTCCCTTTTAAAATGATCTCAAGGCTCTAATTTGGCAGAGGATTACTTATTCTCAAAAAGAGGCGAAGATAAATGGTATGATAATAAACTTTTTGTTTTGTTCATGTTGCAGCATTCTTTTGTGTGATTTTAGAGCCTGTGGACCAAGTAACTCTCTCTGCCTTTTAACTCTTAGGGAGTGCCTCTTGTACATATGTAGACATTTATTTGTAGTGTTTTGACTTTGTGCTTATTTACATTTCATCAGAACATACCTTAAGCCACTCAAGTAAGTAATGAGTTTCATTGAGTCTGATTTTTTAATCTTTCTTGTTACTATGTATTCAGACTTTGTTGCTGTAATAGGATGTGTTGACTCTACTAGGTAGATGTATTCATTCAACTTTCTCATTCTGGAAGATGGGAAAACAGAACATTAGAATGTCATATAATCAGCGTATTATTAGTTGACAGTCTGGACAGTGTCTTTGGATTAAAGCATGAGCTCTAAAATTAGCTTGTACCATATAGTCATATCCTTGGAGATGATAATGTCTGAAACCTGTTTAGAATAAATGCCCTGTGCTTTAACATGTTATCTCAGGCAGCTCCATAAAGAAGAAAGTGAGGTTTTGAACTGTTGGTGATTTTCAGGAGGATAAAAATATACAAATCACCTGTATATTTCATTATAATAGATTTGCTTAGCTATTCTACTGCTTTCAATTCAAGTCTTCAAGGGGCAGCAGCCAAAAGGATTGTAAATTGAATATGAGAAATGAAGCGTTTTTTTCAGAATGTGTGACCTTGAAGGTCATTGCCAGGAATGAAAGTCTTCTAAACAGTAATTTAGTTAACAGGAGGAAGTCACTGTACCGAGAAGTGCGGTCTTTCTTGGGTTCTGGAACAAGGAAAGTGAGTGAAATTAGAGAAATCATTCAAAGGGACAAGGAAATGTGTGAGAGATTCCTTCTAAAAAACCTCTATCTGTGATATTCCACTCCCAGTGAGTATCTAGATTTCCTTCCAGCATTCTTTTTTTCTTTACAGGATCATTTTTATTTTATTCATATCCACCACTTCAGCTTGCTACTTCTTAAAAAAAGAAAAAGTAAGGTCAAATTTATGCCCTCAGAATTTCTGTGTATCCGATAGGGGTAGCATATAAATCAGGTTTTATAGCCAGATGGTAAATCTTGCTGTTAAGTGCTGCTAGGATGTGATTATCTCTGAAATATACAAAGTAAGAGAATACCTTTTTCTCCTGGTATAAATCTGCCAGGAAATAATATTTTGATTATATCATCTTGCCCAACTTTGATTTTTCTTTCATAGCTCTTGGGACTTCTATAAATACAGTTGGCAGAGTGATTAGTATTCAGACACTAGAATCAGATACGGGCCATGCATTTATATTCAAGCATTTTCTCTCTTTGGGCTGTGTTGATTAAGCAAGTCACTGAGTTTCTCTAACTCTATTTATAAATTCATTTTAAAAACCTGTTTCCTTATCTGTAATAGGTAGATTTTGATAGCAACTAAATTAGAGTTGCGTGAGGGTAAGTGGCATAGTAAGTGTTCAATAAATTTTAGCAATTGCTGTCTTTTATTTCTTTGTCCATTGCTATTAGGTATGGTATAAGGTAAGTCAAAACACATGTTGCTTATGTTAAAAAGAATTCAGCAGACTTCACGGGTTCACATGGAGCTGTCAAATTGAAGGGAAGCGTGTAGTTAGGGCAGAGAAAGATTTGTTTAGTATTGAGTGTGATTTTATTTATACACATACATATGTGTGCATGCTTTTGCATGTATGTATATATTTGTGTTTTTTGTCTATAAAGGATACATATTACATTAGGTCTATAGGGATGGAGGTGAGATAGGTAAAATGTTTAGTTGCAGTCTCCCAAAGAACAGAATTAACTGTAATTGGGAGGTAAGATGAACTAAAAACAGTTGTTGTTTTCTTTTTATGTTATGGGATGTGTTCCTTTGTAGCGTAGATGCAAGACAAGTGAGTTGTTCTATATAATCCAGCTATACTGTCTTGAAGTTAATGTTTGCCTCCTTGAGATTCAGTGTAACTAGCTCATTTTAAGTTTTATTAGTGTAAGAGAAGCATGGCTTACTGACCAGGAGAACTCTAAGCAACGCTTTATGGATCCATCTCAGTATGTTTCTAAAAATCTAAAGTCTGAATGTGAAGATTAGGAGATGAAAATGGAAAGGTATTAATAGAATAGAAGGTATTTAGAGGAACAGCGATACAGTTTTNAGGAGAACTCTAAGCAACGCTTTATGGATCCATCTCAGTATGTTTCTAAAAATCTAAAGTCTGAATGTGAAGATTAGGAGATGAAAATGGAAAGGTATTAATAGAATAGAAGGTATTTAGAGGAACAGCGATACAGTTTTGTTCAGTTGCTCAGTCGTGTCCGACTCTTTGTGACCCCATGAACCGCAGCACACCAGGCCTCCCTGTCCATCACCAACTTCCGGAGTTTACCCAAACTCATGTCCATTGAGTCGGTAATGCCATCCAACCATCTCATCCTCCTTCATCCCCTCCTCCTCTCACCCTCAATCTTTTCCCAGCATCAGAGTTTTGTTATTGTGGTGCATCTCCTCTGGTCAGCCATTGGCTCCATGACCATATGGCAATGACCTCTTTTCCCAGTGCAGACTTTTCTAAACATAATCCTGTAATCTGATCTCTGGATCTTTTAATCAGGTTAGGTTTCCCTGTTTCTTTTCTTATTTTAATGTGATAAGTGAAAGTTGCCTATTTTACCACCAGACCATACACTTCATTAGCTGCATTATATACTTGGTTTAATTTCCAATTACGTATGATGATAGCAGAGGAATTCTAAATTGTTCATCCTGTTCAGTATCCTTCTATTCTCTTTCCTCTCCATTGCTTTTTATAATTCCCCAATTCTCCCCTTTTCTTTTACATTTCCTGTTAACAGACCTTATATTTAAATTTTTTTAACAAGATAAAGAAACTGGCAGAAAGTCAGTAACAGGACATTTGTTTTGGACCAACTGGTCAAAAGTGGGCACGTGTTGACAGCAAGAAAGGAAAACAGGCATTTGGTCTTCCAGTGTGACATTTTGATCCTTTATCCTGTCATCCTATATATCAGGCTTACTATACGGGGAAAATATGTCTTATCCTTGCATGTAAAGCACTGAGATGATGGAGATTATTATTTCACTCTTCATGCTTTTTGATTTTCATGAAAGCCTTTGCTTAATGGTGTGGTTGGTAAATAGAAATTGTCAGAAAAGAACCTCATGCATGCTGTCATGTGATAGGTGAACTAGATAATCCTTCATGGTTTGTCTTAATAACAAGAAAATATTATATCCATAATGATACCAAGTGAACCATTGGTTTTTTCATCTTGGAATTTTTGGACCTGATCACTGGATTCTAGCTGAAGGTGATTTCTGTTTGTGGCATTATTATCTTTTACATAATCGTGGGTACTGTCAGAAGTATATTATTTGATTAAAAAAATCGTATTCTCTAGAATTTAATCTTATAGGTAAAATGCTGGGATAATCTGCAGACCACTCAAGTGATGTGGATGTTAAACTCAGTAGCTTGGGACTTCCCTGGTGGTCCAGTGATTAAATGCATCGCTTCCAGTGCAAGGGAAGTGGGTTCAGTCCCTGGCCAGGAAACTTAAGATCCCACATGCCGTTACCACCTTAACTTTGCTTAAAGCTTTGTAGAAAGCACTTATATGTCATCTGATTTTATCCTCAAACTAAAGCTCATCTCTAAGGTGGATTAAATTATCTCTAGTTTTTAGTTGAGAAAATGGAACTTCACAGAGTTTATGTGATTTCCCAATATCATGTTACAGTGAACTAGGATTTCAAGGTCATACTTTCTTATTCTGACACTTAAGAGGAATTGGACTATAAAGCTGAGCGCCAAAGAATTGATGCTTTTGAACTGCGGTGTTGGAGAAGACTCTTGAAAGTCTGTTGGTGCAAGGAGATCAAACCAGTCAATCCTAAAGGAAATCAGTCCAGAATATTCATTGGAAGGACTGATTTTGAAGCTGAAACTCCAATACTTTGGCCACCTGATGCAAAGAACTGACTCATTGGAAAAGACCCTGATGCTGGGAAAGGTTGAAGGCGGGAGGAGCAGGGAATGACAGAGGAAGAGATGGTTGGATGGCATCACCGACTTAATGAACATGAGTTTGAGCAAGCTCCGGGAGTTGATGATGGACAGGGAAGCCTGGAGTGCTGCAGTCCGTGGGTCACAAAGAGTTGGACACAACTAAGAGACTGAACTGAACTGAACTGAACTGATCACCTCCCTATCTGCCATACACCCATAAAATTATTTGGCCTAGATTCTTCTTTCTATTTCTTAATGTGTATTTCGAAATTAAAATTCACTGCTTTTTTGTTTTGGCCACGAGGCATGCAGAATCTTAGTTCCCCAGCAGGGATTAAACCCATGCCCCTTGCATTGGAAGTGTGGAGTTCTAACCATTGGACTGCCAGGGAAGTCCCTAAACTTGACTGCTTTTATAGCTGTTCATTTGTCTTAGTTTTATTGATGGTTTGAGTACTATTGAAATTAATGTTTTAATAGTAAACCACGAGTGACTCTCTGCTAATATGTGAATTGTTTTAATTCTGGGTTGCCCGACCACAAGGAAGTACCTGTATGAGCCATCATTAGTGGTATAATACATGTTTTGAAAGCAATTTATCTGTTTGTATATGACAAGGTAAAATGTTCAGGAACAGTTATGAATTAAGGTCTGTGAAGTGATTCAGAGAAATTGTTGTACTATTCTTGACAAATCAAGGTCATATCTGCTTCTTTTCCCAGGTGGTGGCTAATGCTGTAGCAGCACTATCTGAAATCAGTGAATCTCACCCCAACAGCAACTTACTCGATCTGAATCCACAGAACATTAATAAGCTACTGACAGCCCTGAATGAGTGCACTGAATGGGGCCAGATTTTCATCCTGGACTGCTTATCTAATTACAATCCTAAAGATGACCGGGAGGCTCAGAGGTCAGTCTGTTTTTCTGGGTGGCATCTAGGAGTGCTGCCTGGTTCAGTAAGTTCTAGTGTGTCTGTATTAGAATAAGGATCTGTTATGTTAGGAATAAGGAAAACAGTGACTTATGGGATAGATATTGCTATCCCTGTGGTATTTACTCTTTGTAATTAGGAACATTTTAGTAGCAGAGTAAGCCATGCAAAAATAATTCTTGCTAAGAGGAGATGTGTATCGGTCATTTCTTTTCTGAGCAGTACACTTAAAACAGTCTGCAAAAATCGCCTTTATCACTTTCTCGCATCTCCCATACAGCAGTTCTTACCATTTGGCAAAGATTTGTGAGTGTCTTTCATTGTAGTGACCATTCTCATTCTTGAAGATACTTACTATGCGGCTTGATACTGGTTAGTGAGTTGCCTTATACCTATAATTTAGTACTAGAGAAAGTGGATTGGAGCCTGCAGTATGTATGATGTCTTCCATTAGGTATGGAGATTACATATTTGGAGAAGATTTGAAAGGCACACCTGAATTGTTCTGCTTAGCTCTCTACCACTTCAGTATTGCAAGTTTTTTTTGGCTAGCAGATACTGACTGCTAAATTTCATGTACACATACATACATTTTGGTGTGTACAGAATTGGAGTTATGTCAATTTGTATTGAGCATTTTGTGCATATAGGCACTGTGATCCTGGCAAAGTAATTCTGAAGAGTTGTTGGCTCATTTTAACTATGGTAGGTAGTAAGTAACCTTCCTTGCCTGGCTGAAGCTCGGGCTGCTATAATATAAATGTTCTTCACTTGTCTGGGAAATTGTTCCCTCTGGATTTAACCAAAACTCACCCTGATCGTTTCTTTCCATCACTGAAAGTACAAATGTCTCCTGGAAAGAATTTTACATACAATTTTATTTTCTCTTGGTCATTGACATCTCACACTCGCTTAGCAAATGTTTTTTTTTAGTCCATGCTGTGTACCAGACATTGTTCTAGGCTCTGCGAATATAGCACTGGACAGACTAAAGTCATAGCTCTTATGGAAAATCTATTCTGAGGCATAGAGCAGAGATATATGTATACATAATCCAACATATAATAGGTCAGATGATGATAAGTGCTAACGAAAATAAAGTAAGGAAGAGATGTAAGAAATATTGGGTGGTTAGGGAAGGCATCCTTGAGAAGGTGTCATTTGTATAAAGACCTAAAGAAGGGCAGGAAATCTGCTGAGTAGATATAGGAAGAAGGGAGAAAAACACAGCTTCACTTAATGTCGTATCCTTAACTGAGTCAGCTAGCCAACCATGTTGCCCAAGAGCTATCAAAATTAGGTTGATTTCTGGAGAACCCTCAACAAATAAATAAATATCCTATATCTTATGATACATTTAAGTATAAGTGACTGGGAGGAGGAGAAGGGGATGAGGTTGGGTGAATATTGCAGTGGTATTGTTGTTAAAAAATCAGAAACCCTCTCCAAGATTTGGTGGTTGTTAACAACCAAAACCGCTCTTCAAAATTCCCTTATCCTGAAGACAACAGGTTGGGTAGTTTTCCCAGTCAGTCCACCTCCTCCTGCATCTTAAAATGAAACTTCAGCCACAATTGGTTGATATCTTTCGTTGTGAAATAACTCTCAGAATGCTTAATTTGACTTCCTATAGGTTGAGGAGAAATGGGCTATGAGGCAGGGAGCCCTTACGTAATATGGGGAGACAGAAAGAACTATAAAACAGGAAGGTAAATGGTGTGAGCTTCAAGTGTTTGGGGTATTGGCTATTTTCCTTCCAGTTTGAACGTCCCTATTGCTGGTTTCCTAAAGTCTTCTCGTATCCCTGCTCTGCCTGTAATTTGCTGGGAATGAGGCGTCTGCAGTGTTGAATCCCAAATTTATCTACGCATGGAGTTTTGACTTTTCTAACTGATTCTCTAATTTCTTGATACTTGGGCCATGGGACCTCTGACAGCATTACCTTATAGATTAGATTGAGCACAGAAATTGTAATTTAAGATACTAATTTTCATTTTCTGCCCTCAGCATCTGTGAGCGGGTAACTCCTCGGTTATCTCATGCCAACTCAGCAGTGGTGCTTTCAGCAGTAAAAGTCCTAATGAAATTTTTAGAATTGTTACCCAAGGACTCTGACTACTACAATATGCTGCTGAAGAAGTTGGCCCCTCCACTTGTCACTTTGCTGTCTGGGGAGCCAGAGGTGCAATACGTCGCCCTGAGGAACATCAACCTAATTGTTCAGAAAAGGTTGGGAAAAAAATGAATTGGTGATTAAAGTGTTTGTAATTTTGAATTAAGCTTAATGATATCAGTATTTAAAAG
Source organism: Neotragus pygmaeus (assembly GCA_006410875.1). Lineage (NCBI taxonomy): Eukaryota > Metazoa > Chordata > Mammalia > Artiodactyla > Bovidae > Neotragus > Neotragus pygmaeus. The sequence goes on along the minus strand of SJYV01022194.1, from coordinate 1,115,310 downwards.
GACTGTGCTAAGCTTTGTTTAATGTGTAGAAATAAAAATATTGTATGGTAAAGCAACTTGCCCGGGGTCAGGAGGCTGACAATTGATTTTAGAGTGTTCCTACAGTGAGTGAATACAGTGAATGCCTGGTATTGCTGTATAAGGTAGTTTATTTTCTGAAGGACCTGTTAGTATGCTAGCTAGTGTGTGTTTAATATGGTTCAGGCCATAGTTTAGATCAGGTGGTTGTTCTTCCACTGATTCTTCTTGGCAGTATATACTTTGCCCCTTAAAAAGCATAAAAATAGTCTGCTAAATGGATCTGGTTAGAGGGGTGTAGAGGAAGATTCTGAAGTTTTTTTCCCTGAGTGGGGTGTGTGGATGGAGAGGATAGAAACACAGGTTGGGTATTAATGCAAACTCAGAAAGACAGATCAATACACACCTCACGTTCCTCACCTGTATTTCTATGCATCACAGGCCTGAAATCTTGAAGCAGGAAATAAAAGTTTTCTTTGTGAAATACAATGATCCCATCTATGTGAAACTAGAGAAATTGGACATCATGATTCGTTTGGCATCCCAAGCCAACATTGCTCAGGTCAGACTTAAAGTAGATTCAAGTTAAGATCTAGTATCTTAAGAGCTGATCTTTAGAAAAACTGAGATCTGAAAATTGTTGGAGAATCCTTAATGGTTGTTCTCTTCATGGGTTTTTAACAGGTTCTGGCTGAACTGAAAGAGTATGCCACAGAGGTGGATGTTGACTTTGTGCGCAAAGCTGTGCGAGCCATTGGACGGTGTGCCATCAAGGTGGAGGTGAGTGTTCCTTGGTAGTTTAGGATTCCGGGGATTCTCTTTACTCTTTCCTTAAAATACATTTTTAAGTTTATCAGACTAATAAAGCACATTGTTAAAATATTAAGGAATTGTTAATGAAAAGCAGCTATCCCTCATCTCTTTCTTTCCTAAGGGAATCGTTTTTAAGTCTGTTCATAGTTACAGTTATTTTAATTACTTCCATATCTCTATTATTCTTACGCTTTTATTTATTGATTTGCCATTTGTAGACATTGTCTATTAACTTTTTCTGCAATGAGATAAATTAGTTCATATACTCCATCACTCCTGTTTCTTCCCTTCTGTTCTCCCATGTGCTTACATCATGAGGTTTTTGTTCGTATATTATCTTTATAAGTTGAGATAGCTTTATTTCTAGTTCTATCAACTAGAATCTTATAAAATTTCAGTTCGGTTCAGTTGTTCAGTCGTGTCCGACTCTTTGCGACCCCATGACTCGCAGCACGCCAGGCCTCCCTGTCCATCACCATCTCTCAGAGTTCACTCAGTCTCATGTCCATCAAGTCCGTGATGCCATCCAGCCATCTCATCCTCAATTGTCCCCTTCTCCTCCTGCCCCCAATCCCTCCCAGCATCAGAGTCTTCTCCAGTGAGTCAACTCTTCTCATGAGGTGGCCAAAGTACTGGAGTTTCAGCTTTAGCATCATTCCTTCCAAAGAAATCCCAGAGCTGACCTCCCTCAGAATGGACTGGTTGGATCTCCTTGCAGTCCAAGGGATTCTCAAGAGTCTTCTCCAACACCACAGTTCAAAAGTATCAATTCTTCGGCGCTCAGCCTTCTTCACAGTCCAACAGGAAAAATCATANAATTGTCCCCTTCTCCTCCTGCCCCCAATCCCTCCCAGCATCAGAGTCTTCTCCAGTGAGTCAACTCTTCTCATGAGGTGGCCAAAGTACTGGAGTTTCAGCTTTAGCATCATTCCTTCCAAAGAAATCCCAGAGCTGACCTCCCTCAGAATGGACTGGTTGGATCTCCTTGCAGTCCAAGGGATTCTCAAGAGTCTTCTCCAACACCACAGTTCAAAAGTATCAATTCTTCGGCGCTCAGCCTTCTTCACAGTCCAACAGGAAAAATCATAACCTTGCCTAGATGGACCTTAGTTGGCAAAGTAATGCATATTATGCCTATAAATAAGTAGAAAACTATACAATACAAATGATTGTATTTTCTTTCATATAGAGACTTGGTTTTTTTCCCAGAAGTTTATAATGTCTTTTTTTTTTTTAATTTCATTATGTCTTCATTGTACTCCTTTTTCCAGTTTTTCAAGCATAATATCAAGTTTATAAGGCTTCTCCTTTGTTTTCGGCCCTTCTGTCTTCCAATCCTCTGTCTTCCAAGTGCTTGTTCCAGTCTGACTGGCTGCTTTCTTATTTTCTGCACAACTTTTTCTATACAACCTCCCTTCATTGCTCTTTCTTGTTGTCAGTACTTTTTCATAGCATTCTGTTTTTGTGGTTGCAATAATTCCTTAAATCTGTGGGGATGGGGATTATAGTTTTGGTTTTGTTTCTACAGTTTGAATTTAATTATGTCAAATATTTTACAGTGATGGTTGCATGTCTATATATGGCTTTTTAATTAGGATTTATAAGGTGTGCTAGTAGTAAAGAACCAGCCTATCAATGCAGGAGATGTAAGAGACGCAGGTTCGATCCCTGAGTTGGAAAAAATCCCCTGGAGGAGGGCATGGCAACCAACTGCAGTATTCTTACCTTGAGAATCCCATGGACAGAGGAGGGTGGGCTACAGTCCAGAGTCGCACAGAGTCAGACATAACTGAAGTGACTTAGCACACACATACCGTATATATAGTAAATGGCTGCCCACTTAAATGAAGAATGAGATAACAGGAAAGTTGTCAGGATTTCTGTGCATGTAGGTAGGGCTGTTGACTAGCAAGTTGCTGCTTTGGGACAGGGAGTTTATTGTTACTTGTTAAGTCCTCTGGAAGAGTGTCTCTGTGGTCTTAGAGGGCAGATTTTTTCTAGCTTGATTGAAATTTTCCAGTAGATATTAAGGATTGTAACTTACATTACTCTGCTTCATCAGTCTTCCATTTATTCTTCCTCACTCAGAAGTTTGTTGAAATTAATGATGGCTTCTGTTCATGGTGATACTGTAGATTCAGAGTTCCATATTTGTTCTTACTATTGGACTGTGTGCAGTGCTTTGAGTCAGATTGGACCATATGATTTCACAAGGATAGTTCTAAAATGATTTGTACAGTACAACCAGTGCTTCATAGGATCAGAAGGAAGCAGATGCTCTGTCAGTGAAAAGTGTCTCTGAAAGCCAAGTTCCTAATTGGCCTTGCTTATTTTTATTTTTGTCAGTGCTATTTCATATAGTTACCACTGGTAAGTCATTTAGTAGTTGTTATAACAAGTTAATTCATCCTGGTTTCTACTCCTGGTTCTGCCAGTTCAGAGGCTTCAGATATTTAATATACATGCTTCTGTTGTTCCATCTGAGAAATGGAAGTCTGATTATTGGATCTTGGTGTGTTCCATCTTTTTTTTTTTTTTTAACCACCACACTTCACATACTTAACTTTTGTCTTTTTCTTTTCTCACTGAGCAGTAGCTGCCTACTTACAGTACTAATACAGACAATTTTCAGAACTTTTCTGATGGCAGAAGAGTCATTTTGTGCTTTTCACTTCCTGAATGTCATTGCCTTATTAACCTCTCTAACAGTGCTCTCTAAAAAGTCTCATTCCAGAGTTAAAAGATAATTTTTTTTTTAACCCCTGGAATTACTGGAAAGTGTTCTTAAAGTCTCTAGATTCTTAGAGGCTGTTAGTACTACTGTTTACTGTAACTAACGGGAAAGTTATCCATCATTTTCTGAAAGAGATGAGCTTCTGGTGGCTCTTACTTTTTCCTTTGACTCAAGATCCCCTGGTGGGAATATGAGAGTGTATGAGGAATGAACTTCCTCTGGAAGCTTAAGATCAACCTTCAAGAATCCTGCCTTTTTGCTAGTGTTCCCTTATCTCAAGTTACTTGGATTTGCTTGAGAACTTTTCCTAAAACTGTTTCAATCATGAAAGTTATTAGTTGGAGAATTGCCTAGTCCAGACACAGTTACTGGGGCAGGAGAGGTCATGACTGCTTGTTTTGAACTGGCCTATCTGTGGGACAAGGGCAAAAACCAGCGACTTGCATAGACTGTAATAGACTTTCTCTGTAACTGTAATAGACTGTAATAGACTTTCTCTGTAACGTACAAACTGAGCTGCTGCTTCCTCTCAGAGCACCTGACCGTTTTTTAATGTGCAGCTGGTTTCAAGGATATGACAGATGAGAAAAAAAGAATTTTGGTTCGGTGTTTAGCTAAGAGAACAGGGCCTATTGTAAACTTTGGGTATTGTTAAGAATTGGAGTGATTTTTTTTTTCAATCATGAGTGTAGGTACAAACGTCTCTCTGTTGCTTTATGTAGCCTGAGGTGAAAAAACTATAATTTTGTCATATTAAGTTGTTTAGGTTAAAGGTTAAGCATAAGTTGTTGAGTCAATAAAGAGCACTGAAAAATAAATCTCATGGTACTGTTTTTTTTTAAATGCTTTTTGTCTATACTTTTTTGTTTAATTGCCTTTTTAATAGATTTTACTCCATACCCCACCCTTCTCCCAGTTTTACTGAGGTATGATTGACAAATCATAGCTGTATATATTTACAATATACACTTGTCTTTAAGGAGGAAATAAACATTGGCCCTCCTTTTCTTACAAATAAAATAATTTTGTTTGTGAGAGATTAAGTCACTTAAGTCATTAAGACACCACCCTTATGGCAGAAAGCGAAGCACTAAAGAGCCTCTTGAAAGTGAAAGAGGAGAGTGAAAAAGTTGGCTTAAAACTCAACATTCAGAAAACGAAGATCATTGGATCTGGTCCCATTACTTCATGGCAGATAGACGGGGAAGCAATGGAAACAGTGACAGACTTTATTTTTGGGGCTCCAAAATCACTGTAGATGGTAACTGCAGCCATGAAATTAAAAGACGCTTGCTCCTTGGAAAAAAAGCAATGACCAACCTAGACAGCATATTAAAAAGCAGAGAGATTACTTTGCCAACAAAGGTCCGTTTAGTCAAAAGTATGGTTTTTCCAGTGGTCATGTATGGATATGAGAGTTGGACTATAAAGAAAGCTGAGCGCTGAAGAATTGATGCTTTTGAACTGTGGTGTTGGAGAAGACTCTTGAGAGTCCCTTGGACTGCAAGGAGATCCAACCAGTCCATCCTAAAGCAAATCAGTCCTGAATATTCATTGGAAGGATTGATGCTGAAGTTGAAGCTCCAATACTTTGGCCACCTGATGTGAAGAACTGACTCCCTGGAAAAGACACTGATGTTGGGAAGGATTGAAGGCAGGAGGAGAAGGAGACGACAGAGGATGAGATGGTTGGATGACATCACCTACTTGATGGACATGAGTTTGAGCAAGCACCATGAGTTGGTGATGGACGAGGAAGCCTGGTGTGCTGCGGTCCATAGGGTCGCAAAGAGTCGGACACAACTGAGCGACAACTGAACTGATCTGAAGTCGCTAAGATTAAGGTGTTTCTCGCTTTCTTGTCGTTACTTTTGGCTGCAGTGGATCTTTGTTGCTGTGTGTAGGCTTTCACTAGTTGCAGCGAGTAGTGGCCACTCTGTATTTAGAGTACTCAGGCTTCTTGCAGTGGCTTCTTTTGTTGTGGAGTACAAGCTCTAGGGTGTGCGAATCATTTCTGATTTGTGTAGGTCAAGAAAAGGTACTGACATGTCCTGTACAAACAAAAAACATGTATTTACTCCATCAAATAATAGAAGTTAAAAGTAGAACACTGGTTTGTCCTATGCCTATTCTTCCCTCCCAGAGGTGACGTGGACATAATTTTAAGTTCCCCTGAATCTCCAATTTTCTTGAAGAGATCACTAGTCTTAACCGTTCTTTTGTTTTCCTCTGTTTGCATTGTTCTTTTCAGTTCGGTTCAATTCAGTTCAGTGCAGTCGCTCAGTCGTGTCCGACTCTTTGCGACCCCATGAATTGCAGCACGCCAGGCCTCCCTGTTCATCACCATCTCTCGGAGTTCACTCAGACTCATGTCCATCAAGTCCGTGATGCCATCCAGCCATCTCATC